>CAUYQV010136184.1:0-26651 GCA_963574575.1 Galagoides demidoff | reverse complement strand
ACCAGGTACTCAGCAAAAACTCAACAGGACTTCATGTCACATTTAGAGATCTTCCTCTGCATAGACTACCCCTTCTATCTCTCTACCTCCAATGTCCAGCTGCCTCAGCTTCCCTAAATTCCATTCTCCATCTCTTCAACTTAATGGAATCCCTGGGCTAAGTGTAAGTTTTCACTTTCTTTGGAAATATTGTGGTTTCCCCCAAGGTTTGGGGAATTTTCACCCTAAAGAAAGTTGAAGTGACTCTGGAGCTCATTTCATTTGATCCCCTCCCCCCCAGGATCACAGTGCTATACTGCCTGTCATCTGCTAGTTAAGGATATTTTGATTAAACTTTAGTAGGGCTCAGTTGTGTATAGTGAACAGCTACATTTAGTACTATTTCATCATATCTAGAAACTTTTCACTCTTGTTTAACTACTATGTTGGTTATCTATGTCCATACTGAGTATCTGTTGCACTTGCTTTATTTCTAATGCTGACGGAGGCATCTTTGAGACTTTATACAGACTGAGTTTCTCAGCATCTCATTCTATTTTAGATAGTTTTTAAAAAAAAAAATATACATTTTCTTGATTAAAAAGTTCACAGATAAAATGTGTGACTTTTATATATAAAAATATGTATGTATTTTAAAGTAAACTGATTTAAATAATACAGCCACTTTATTTTATTTTCTTCAAAACTACCTACTGAGTATTATTCATTTACTTTGTATTTATCCATTCTGTCATTTATTAAAATAATAGTCCTCATAGATTTACTTTTTCCTCCACAATTTGAGAGTTGATATCTTTATAAATAAATGTTATTTAATTTATATTTAATTTGATAATTAATATATTTGATTTTGTAACTACATTCTTAAATATTTTATTTGTGATTTTTTTTTCTGTTAAATTTTCGTCTTTTGTTACTTTCTCTCCCTATATATATATATCAATGTGTATATGCATTTTTAAATTTTATTTAAATTTAGCCATTAAAAATGATAAAATTGTTACTATATGCTTTGTAGCTTTGTGATGTTAAAAATATAAAATCCTGTAAAGGAAACAAAGTTTATAATACCCTGAAGCTCATTCTTTTAAGTAGTATGTTAATTTTTCTTTTACAAATAATCTACTTTTTCATTTCTATTTTTCATCTTTGCATTAATCTCTTTGTGTTTTCATATCAGATTATTTTACCTTAATCTACTAAATCGATGAGGTATTTAATCTATTTAATGCATTCATGTATATACTGTTTGGATGACACACCAATTATAGAAATTCAGACATATGTTCTGTTTTAATCTGTTTGTGTTTTCTGCAAGGAAATACCAGAGATTTAACAATTTATAAACAACAGAAATTTATTTCCCACAGTTCTGGAGGTGGAGAATTCTCAGATCAAGTCACAGGCAGACTCAGTATCTAGTGAGGGCCTCTTTTTTCTGCTTGCCATGTGGTGCCTTATTGCTGCCTCCTCTGGAGGGGATGAAAGCTGTGTCCTCGGGAGCAGGATGACAAGAGAGCAAAAGGGCCTAGTCTCATTCCTTCTAGTCCCTATATAAGGTTTTGATCCATTCATAAGGATGGAGCCTTCCTATCTTAATTACTTCCCAAAGGCCTCACCTCTTAACACCACCACAAAGGGGACTGAGTTTCACATGAATTTTGGTGAGAATGCATGCTCCTACTTAGAAACTTTAGAATAGGTATCTTTCTCTTTAACAGAGAATTTACAAGGAACGTTATTGTCTTTAAGCAATTCTAAGCCATTATAAATTTCCTGGGAATTTATCTATAGTCATATAATTTGTTTTTAGTGTCTTCACACCTTCTTAGAATCAGCACCTAAAAATAAAGCATGACTCAATCGTAGTGAGAACTTAATAACTATTTTTTGCATGACTATATTAAATCAACAACAACAACAGCAAAAATAATACAGATCTTAGCCCTGTCAATATATAGAATGTGTGAACACTTTTTTTTTAAAACCTCACCTTGTGTTTCTCTCATGTAAGCTCATCGTCATTAATCTACATGTTTACAATTAGTGTTAAGCTAATTGTAAGTGTGGCTCCTAACTTTGGGTTCCTGTGAACTTTAGTCAAGAGAGTGTGAGGGACATAGCTACAACTTAGACTCTGCTTTACAAATGCAAGAATGTGGTCTAATTATATGTACCTTCAAATTACTTGGAGAGAAAAAAAATCTCACATTGTTTATTTTGATCCTGGCTTAAATCTTGTTTTAGAAAAATAGCAGGATAGCCAGTTGGCCCACTTGCTGGTACCAAATGTCCATTCCACTAGATTAGTGAATAGTTTGAGGAACTTAAACGCATGGACTATCTTTAACTATTTATGTAGCAGACAAAATCTACAAACCTGAACACACTGGGATTCCAGCATTTTTCCTTTTCTCTCTGCCGTCATTGATGTGGACATATTTTGTATCTGGCCTACTTTTCCTTGGTCTACCACTCTTCCATAAATCAATAATAGTCATGTGCAATGTATAGGGTTTGAATTAACCTTACCCTGCTCATGTCCCTGACCAGACAGCATGCAAGGCAGGCTAGCCCAATCTCACTATTTGCCCTCACTGGCCTCCATAAACAGTTTGGGAATGGAAACATTAGCTGTGTCAGGCCAGAAGTCTCCATGGGCTTCTGCTTCACATATTTGAAAGATGTTTTCCTTTCTCAGGTATTGTTAGCATGACACTATAAACCTTAAACTACCAGTGACAATTTTTGTTATCATTTAGTGAAAGCCTATGTAGAATTGAACCTAACAGAATATAGTGCTGAAAGAATGAGAGAAAGAGAGAGAGAGAGAGAGGCCTTAAGCGCTAAACATCCTGAATTTAGAATCATTCCTGGATAAATCAACTATACAAAAAGGAGGAAGAGGGATGGTGAAATTTTTCTGTAAGTGACAAGATAGTAAATACTTTAGGTTTGAAGGACAGATGGTCTCTGTCTCAATTACTCATCTCAGCTGTTGTAGTGTGAACTCCATAATGAACAATGCATAAAGGAATGTGTATAACTTTATTTCAATAAAACTTTATTTATAAAAATATACAGGGTTTTCATGCCACAGTTTGCCAACCTCCAATATAAAATAGTAAATTCTTCCTTTTTTTAAAAAAATTAGAATGGTGTGTATATTACTAGCTGTCATAAAATGCTTGACTTAGAGAAAGACTTTGAGTGCCTTATTTACGGTATGTGAACTTTTCATAGCATGTCCTCTGCAATCCTTCAGCCTGCATTTCCTGATCTGCTTCCTATGCTTTTTCAAGCAAACATGGTATTATAATAAGCATAAGAGAAAAGTGATATTTGTGGCTCTGAGAGACTACAGTATTCTCTTTATTTAAAAAAAAAAAACACTGCTCTTGCAATGGACAAGAATCTGATTTGTTCTCTATTAATATTTTCTAGATTTCTGGCAAAGGCGTTTTTGCCCCATTTTGTTTCTGGGGATCAGGTTGCTCCTCTTAGAGAAGTGAGCAACACAAGAGCCACGTACTATTTTCTCAAACCAACTCCATTGTCTTTATATGTTACCAGATCTATTTGGATAACATCAAAAGATTTTTCTATTATTTGGATTTTTGGGGGAGCGGAGGGATGTGTTTTATTTTCAATATTTTTCTGTCTTCAAAAATGTTTCATTAAGAAATGTAAAATGTCTATATTTAGAACTTCTGGCCCAATACAATTTTGAATCAGCACATTGTTCAATACAGTAAAATACACACAACTATACAGCTTTGGGGCTTTCTTCTTCTTTCTTTTTTTTTAAGTCTAAAGTTGTCGGAAAGAAAAGAGAGATGAAAGGCTAGACTCTAGCAGTAATTAAACTTTCCCAGAAATCTATGGGTTCCCCAAACTCTTTGAAAACATATCAGAAAGGTCTGATGCAGAGGAAGTTGCTGGGCCCAGTAATTCAAAAGCATATGCATTATCTCAACCTGGGAATGAAAATAAAAGAAGCAGCATTCGTCAGAACTTTAATCAGTGAGTGATACAATAAGGTTGATCTTGCCTTATTCAGTTAGAAAAGCTCACATGGAGGCAATATCCAAGGAGTCGCGTATTCATCCTGATTATATCAGGAAAAATGAGGGCAATGACTCAGGTTGGGCAGCCGTGGTATTCTCTTGTAAGAGAAACTAATAAAGGGACACTAAATCTTGATATACTTATCACATTTGGGCCGTCAGGAGTAAATAATCTTCTCCAAGTTCCTTGGATTTGTTCAGCACAGCACACTTCACCAGGAACAACAGCCCCCGCACTGCACCTGTTAGGGCTTCACCTACAAAACAAAACTACGTATGCACAGAAGAGCAGCAAGTCATTGCTCTGTACACTATTTATTTATTAAAGACTTTCCAGAAAGACTCACACACACACACATACTTTGTCTATACCCTGAAAATTTGCTTAATTATCCCCGAGTGAATTAAGCCGGAACACCTAGTATTGGTGGAAATGTTTGCAATACATATTTTTTGTGTTAATGAAAGTGTAAGTTTTTAGCCCAATATTCATTGTCACCTATATTCTTATGTTATTGTGAGAGAGGAAGAAAAGTGAATAAATAGCAAAGAAAACCTCTTATCTAAAATAGAAGCAACTGTTTGTGTGCATGTATGTATAAATTTGCACACACGTGTGTTCTGAAAATTTATATTTAAGCCTTAGGTTGAGGTAGACAAATATTTTACATTTGCCTGTGACTTAGTTGGGTTTGCTGAAGTCTGGGCAACACAGATAATTATTATAAGGAAGTGCAGGTATTATTGTCACTGTTGACCCAGGACTAGGGTGATTGAGTTGCTGATAGTTGATCTTTCTAACAACACAAATAAAAAGAAGAAATACAGCTTATACAGTTTATTTCATTGCCCTTTTTTTAGTTTCTAGACTTGTTCTAGATGAAGAATCTCTCATAGTGTCTAAGTGAGACAGACTTTTATTAAAGGTGATAGACATCTGGGTTGTTGTTGTTGTTTATTTGTTCATTTGGTTTTTTAGTCTAACTCAAAACAAACAAACCAAAAACAAATATTGACATAAAATTCACAGATTTTTTTTTTTTTTTTTAGACAGAGTTTCACTCTGTTGCCTCCAGTGGTGTGCTGTAGCATCACAGCTCACAGCATCCTCAAACTCTCATGCTCAAGCGATTCTCTTGCTTCAGACTCCCGAGTAGCTGGAACTACAGGCACCCACCATGACACCTGGCTACTTGTGGAGACAGGATCTCACTCTTGCTCAGGCTGATCTGGAACTCCTGCTGTCAGGCAATCTACCTGCATCAGCCTCCCAGAGTGTTGGGATTACAGGGGTGAGCCACCACCGCGCCCGAACACTGCTAGCCATCTCGTAATGCACTACCCACAGATGTCTACTGGTTCTTGGCTCTATACCCCTGAAGCTTCTTTGGTGGGACTCTTTGTTTTATGGTATTTTAAGTTTGAAAATTAATAATCTCAAAGTATTTTTTTCTATTAAGTATAGGTTATTTCCATTAGACTTATGCTTTCTTTGCATTCTCAATCCATATTGTATTATGTAAGAGCACTACTTTTAAGGATAAAATATAGCATATTTTTTATACCTGTGTGTTAATCTGTGAACATTTATATGAACATAGGAAAATCTTATGCACACTATTTGAAGACAGTTCTTAAAGACTTAGACTCCTAGAGGTGGAAGTGTTCTACCAATAGGAAAGGTGTGAAGTGTTGGGTAAAGGGTACTAAATTTCGAGTTAATACACTTAGCTTTGAGGTTTACCATTTCTACATGAAAATAGCTTAGAAACAATATGGGAAACATAAATTTTGAAATTTAAAAATTGGAGAATAATATTTGTGCTCTGTAATACATTTGATTGATGTAAATATAAAGTCAAATCACAAGTGGAAAATTCTTCATAATGTATAATGCGCTATGGGAATTTGCTTTGAAATCATAAGTTTGCCCACTCTTATCATTTTCATGGGCTATTTCTATTTCGTAAAAGTCTCAAGAATACCTTTAAAGTCCTGGAAAGTGTATTTTTCTCCCCTAAACCGTCTTTTCACAGATGTCTGATAACTTCCTCAGGTCTCTACACAAAGTTTTCTTGGCCAATTTACCTGAAATCATTCTCCTTCTCCCACCTCCATTTCTTTCTGTCCTAATCATGCTTTATTTTTCTTCATAACACTTCTTATCACCAGAAGTAATATGTATTTGTGCCTTTATGTTTATTTTGTCTCCTCAAGCTGGCATTTTATCTTTTGTTTACTCCTATAACTCCTGTCCTATAGTAATGAATTCCACTACGAGGTATTCAATAAATGTTTGTTGAATTAAATATAGCATGATATATTCATAATATAGTAAAACTAATTATAACTCAAAAGGTTGACTCTAAGTTTTTATTACTGTAGGAGAAAACCTAGCTGCATGCTGCATGGAGCTTACTCATTACATCAAAATGCTGACTGCATCTACTTGTCGGGTTGGCCTTAAATTCATAGATATTTGACCTCTGCCCTTTTACAGCATTGAATATCTCTGTTTTTTCTAGAATAACTAATTGTTTAAGAATTCGATCTGTCAAATATCTAAGAATGTTTTATCATATCATATATCATATATGTAATCTTGCTGCTGATAGATTCAGTTTAACCTTATTACTCTATCAGATATGTGTTAGCTTTAAACTGAAGGTAAAAGTATCAGCAGAGATGCTTCTGAGTTCAGAATGGCTTCTGAATTTAAGCCATTCTCTTGAAATCCTATTTTTGCAATGGTTCGTGGCTGCCAGTGGCATGGTCACCATCTCACTAGCTTCCAGCACAGGACAAGAACTCAGCCCACTTCTCTAATGATGAAATGGGATGGGGATCATTAACCTCTGCTGCTGCTGTTATTGTTGTTGTTGGATGGTATGCATGGCTGGGCTGATTTTTGTTGGATTATTCCCCCACAGCACTTTTGCAATGAGGATAAAAACGAATGGTTTTTACTCTTTCTAAGAAAATGGAATGAAGATATGACATCTAGGCATTCAGAATGGCAGATCTGGTGTGTGTGTATGCGTGCAAGTGTCTGCTGAGTGTTTGAAATGGACTTTGTGAACACTAAAGAATAGTTTTGCAGCATTTGAATATTAAGACTTAAAAAACAACCTTGATGTTATCCTTGATGATAAAGCCCTTTGAGAATGAGATTATGAAGGCGAGCTCTTCCTTGGGACACAGGGTCATTTGAAGAGTTGGGTTTATAGGTCTAAATAGAAAAGTGGCTGGGCAGACGCACGCTCAAGGCTTTTGAAGTGGTAACACAAAATTGGTACAATCCAGTCTCTATTATTTCAACAGGGGATTTATAAATAGGTCAAGATGGAAAAGTATCACAGAATGGAGAGTCATTTTACCTCATTAATGAGTTTTCTCATCAGCCATGAGATTTGATGAAACAATAAGTTGTAAGTATAGTATTCCTATATTGATCTAGGTAACATCAGCAACTATAGAGTATATCTCTTAAAATATAGATTCTATTTGCACAGTAAGAATACAGATAGGGATTAAACATTCCAAAATATTAGAAGAGTAAGTAATATGAGCTACAACTCATATGACTAATACATAGTACAACTAATACTTGTACTAATCCATTCTTAAGTCATTTTAAATTCCTCATTGGATTCTTCCTTACGATGTCCCTAGAAGACAGTATTTTCCTATTTTGAACAGTGTCCTTCTGATTTGAGAGCTAAAGAAATGGAAGTACATGAAAGTAAAAGAAAATTATACTAATACCTCCCAGAAACTAAGTCAAACAATACTACAAGAGTTCTACTGTGTGTTATAGCTAGGATTGTTATATATAGTTACAATTCACCTAATTTTCCCTGCATTATAAGCTGCTGTGCTCCATTTTAAGAAATAGATTTGAAGAGACTGTTGTTTTTAATACAATTTTGTTTTGTTTGATACTATGTGTTTAATCATTATAGCTGCTGGCTATTGTTCCTTTTCATGTATTTTAATACTTTAATCAATGGGAATTTTATTGGTGCTTGTACCCTGAGGCTATTGAAAGTGGAGGGTCCAATTTTATAAATATACAATTGAAATAAGAAAAAAATAATACAGATGGGTGTGAAGACCATGTGGGTAGTAAAGGGATAAAGCCCTTCGAGAATGGGATAAAGAAGGAGAGCTCTTCCCAGGCGCGGGTTGACGTAAGAATCCCTGAGTTAAAGAAGTTAATTCAGCTTATTTTAATTATATTTTCCCAACTAAAATTTCTCTCCTGCTTCTTCAAAAGTCATTTCTAGTCCAAAAGTCTTTAGGGTCATTAACCTAAAAAACTGTAATCTCTTGAATATCTTGACTACATATTGCATAGCGTTCTTTATTATGGTAACTGATGATACTAATGGCAGTGCTTAACTTTATTCTGGATTATAGTTTTATTCTGTTCATTTCAAAAATAATTATAAATGTTATCATTTGTATATGCCGGTCTCTTCTTATATAAATAGATTTCAGAATCTTGTGGGTAGGTGGAATATCAGATGATTCGTTTCATATATTTCCCGGGAAGTATTATATTTCAATTCCTGTAACTACTTTCAAAACATTTGTATGATTAATTGGAAGCCAAAAAATAAATATTTTCAAAAGTTTAAATTACTCATTCACCATTTTTTTATTCTTTATTATTCCATTCAAGTTGCATTTCTTATAATCTTATCCAAGCAATAATAATACCAGACTAACAATTCATTACTGTCTATTGCTACTGGATAATGGGCTGAAGAATTGTTGGGGAAGCAAATCTCCAAAATTTAATAACATCAAACACTAAAATTTATGCTGAAGAGTACTATAATCTTCTTGCCTATATCTAACACAAAAAAGTAAAAATAGGAAAGACCATCAAGTTTCCAAATTTTTGTTTATTCTCTTTTTTTCCCAACTGCTAGGAGAGAAAACAAGATGTACTTACCTCTTAGGATTTTTTAACAATAAGGTTAAATCATTATGATTTTCTCATAATGAATAAACTGATGGGTGTGGACAGGTAAAACATTTGGTGGAGCTGACCTTCTGATGAGGAAGGAAGTTTCCACCCTTTTCCAATCATGCTGAAAGTTGCATTTCTTTTAATGACTCCACTTAGAACAGCAGGAAGCAAAGTGATCATCACCAGCAGGTACTTAGACAAGAGTGAGAGGTTGGCTGTGGACTGCTCTATTAAAACATCCCTGTCTAAACAGGGCTTCCTGGAGCTTAAGTGCCCATTGCTGCAGAAGCCAGGATCCCATCTGCGAGTGCACAGCAAAGCTCGCAGCTCTCCCTAATGAGAGGAACTGCATCAAGGAGACATCCTTAAGTAGATGAAAGATCCATGGCATCTAATGGGCAATTAGTTAACTTCATTCTTCAGAGTTTTTAAGCATCTGATAAATGGAGAAATAAAGAAAAAAAGCTCGGTGCAAAACACTGAATGGAATTAAAATCAGCCAAAAAGGAAGTAACTTTCAGGTTTTAAATACATTCAGTGTCTTTTTGTTTCAAAGTAAAACAACCAGTGGTCACACAGTTTCCTTTTTCGGTCCCTTTGTTTCACATTGTGAGGACCAGGGCTAATGTCATCCCGTGGTGTGGTTAGGACACATGCTGGTCTAGTTTTTTTTTTTTTTTAATGCATATTGAAATTACTGAATGCATTCAAACTGTTGCCAAATTTAATTAAATGATATTTTGTAGCATTGAATTTGGAACAATGCTGAAAGTTACCTTGTTATTCAATAGATAGTGAAATCCAGGTCCAGAGAAAGTGGTTTTCTAGGAAAGTCAGGTTCTAAAATACAGGTCTGCCAATTTTTTTTTGAGTTTAGTATTTTGTTTATTCATCACATTGTTCATTTTAGGGGTATGGAAAGGCAAATATAATGATAATATAGCAGATTTAGTTTACTATTTTGTACTATTTCAAGGTAACATATAATTAATGTTTTAAGTTTTTTGCTTCATGCCAGGCTAGGTTACTTCAGAAATCAGGGAAGGAATTTATATCTAATTGGGAGAAAAAAAAATCTCAGATACAAAACAATAGAATGCCCTGTCTGAAGGGCCAAACGATGTGATTTGATATGAATACTCTCAGCAGCCAAGAGAGGGAGAGCTGACCACGGGAGAGTCCACAGGGAAAGACTGTGGAAGTAAAGAAAGTTCTCTTTAAATGGTTCCCTGGGTCCAACTTCTGTAGCTCAGCGACTAGGGAGCTGGCCACATGCACTGGAGCTGGCAGGTTCAAATCCTGCCTGGGTCTGCCAAATAGCAACGACAACAACAACAACAAAAATAGCTGGGCATTTTTGAGTAGCCCAGCTACTCAGGAGGCTGAAGGAAGAGAATCGCTTAAGCCCAAGAGTTTGAGGTTGCTGTGAGCTGTGATGCCACAGTACTCTACTAAGGGCAGCATAGTCAGACTGTCTCAAAGAAAAAAATGTTAAATAGTTCATTGGCACTTGAGGGTAAAAAGACCTAAATGGTGCCTACCGTTGGTTGCAGAATTAGGATATATAGTTTTTTTTTTTTAATTATCTCCTTTTGTTTGGGAAACAATGGTCGAGCTCTTTTTTTCTTATTTAAAGAATGAAGATTTGATTCAGTAAATACAATATCAAGTACAGTGGTCATCATTAGTTGATACTGATAGCAATAACAATAATAATAATAGTATCGTTTCCCTGTCTTCTGGAGTTGTTGACACAGCCCCATCAATTGGTAACATTTAATTTTTTTTCCCATATTCTAGATGGGGAAATTGAGACACAGAGAAAAGCATACTGACTCCACAAATAGATGGCTCAAAATCACAGTTAAATTATATTTTTAAAAAATCACAAATATGGCTGGGCCTGGTGGCTCACACTTGTAATCCTGGCACTTTGGGAAACGAGGTGTGTGAATTGACTGAGCTCACAGGTTCATGTCCAGCCTGAATAAGAGGTAGACCTCCTCTCTAAGAATAGTGCAGCATCATGGCAGGCAGATGTATGTAGTCCCATCCACTTGGGAGGCTGAGGCAAGAGAATCACTTGAGCCCAAGAGTTTGAGGTTGCTGTGAGCTATGACCTCATTACACTCTACTGAGGGTGAAAGTGAGACTCCTGTACCCTCAAAAAAGAACAAAAGAAATAACAAATTTTATTAAAATATATATTGTTCAAAAAATTAAAATGAAAACATTAAAATGCAAAGTTGTCTTATATCATGCTATTTTTTTCAGTCCTTGTATAAGCAGGACAGATTCCAAAGGAAGTCAAATTTTTCCCAAGCTTTCAAGATTCCAATACTAATATATGTTTCACTGTAGTACTGTCACCTTTCAGCTCAGTCCTAAATGTTGGTATTGATGCTGGCTGCTTCTGAACATCAAAATGTAAACAAGCCCCAGAGAACAGCATCTTTCCTTAGAAAGTTGCCATCTATCTTTATTTTGTCATTATTTTTTTAAATTTCTGCTGTGCTACAGTAAGTCATACAATTTCCCTATCCTTTCAGTGACAGCTCATGGTAAAATAAACTCTCCATGATAAGATAAATGGCAACTTTTTAATGAAAACCACAATGTGTGAGCTGCTTGGTTAGGTTACAGTTCCTCAAAGTGCATCTCATATCTTATTTCTTAATATCAAAACCAATGACCTATTCTTCAAAAGATTTTCTTTTCAGTTCCGTAACCTACATGATTTACAAAGTCCTCCTCCACCTTTTTTTATCATATCCTCTCAGCATAAGACCTTGAGTGACCCTGTAACCATAACTTCTTAGAGCAAAAATTTGACAATGTTTGTTTAGAAGACAAAGAAATGTTTGGTTCACTATTTTGAATATCATGGTTGGGTGAGGTTGGCACAGTAGGTAGATGAGCCACTTTTATTTGTTTGAATAATTTCTATCCCCATAAAGATCAAAGTACTTTAAAAAGTGGTAAGAACTTGGATCTATAAATGGCTGTCATATATAACAGCCATGCTATAGATGTGTGGGCTGAGCTTTTTCTAAGTATCTGCCCACCTGCTTGTGAGAAGGGTGTGTGCAGCTCGCCTCAGCTGGAATCTATCTGCTGTTGCTTCCACACTACAGCGGCAGGCTGCTGACTTGCCACATAGATGCCCTTATTTCTGCTGAGGCACCTGGATATTTTTTCCCATTGGAGGGTAAAAATGACCTGATATTTATGGGACCTTATCCAACAATTAAAATTGCATGGAGAACAGTTAATTTGCAAGTTATCTATAGTAAAACCGTAACAAACAAAATTATCAGTCCGGTTGCAAATGTTATCTGTTTTACTTTTGACCATCAAAAACTATTTCTAAATTTCCAAATATATTTGATTACCTCAGATTAACCAGTCAAGGGGTGAAAATAAATTGCTTCCTCACTATAAGTTTCACAAAGCCTCAGAGTCACCATTGTGGACATCCCTTTGTAGATTCACACAGGCAGTTGAAGAAGAATAAGGCATAGATGAAGTATTTCAATATGAGCTCAAACAAGTACATGCAATTACATTTACTTTTAAGCAATGTTTAAATTACTATAGAAATTTATACTGCTCATTGCTGTATTATTTCCTAAAATTTCAATTTATTGTTTAAAAAAGGAGATAAGTATATTTATAGTTTTTACTTGATGCAGAATTTTGATTAAGCTAAATTTGTTCTCCTTGGTCTACTAAGAAAATTCCTTCTGTAGTGAGTGGCATGATGATAACTATAATTAACCACTGGAAAATTATTCATTGAGTATCTATCTTATATAAGTCCTGAACTGGGTGATGGGGGGTTACTGCTAAATAAGTGAAAGTTACCACCTACAGGATGAGAGCCATTGTAGTTGGAATTGTGGGGGTTCACCAGTAAGAAATAACTATGTCTGTAGTAAGCTATTAAGAAAGAAAATAAGGAAGTGGAATATAATAGCAGGTGGCATGATGTAGTAATGAATGATGGCCTACAGTCAGTGAAGCTGGCGTTTCTGTTAGTAACTAATGATGGGAGGAGATCCAAGGAGGTTAATTCTAAAGAGAATGACCAGTAAATGCAAATGGTAATGACCTTCACAGGTGTGAGGGTAGGAAGGAGTGTCTTTGAGCTAGAGCACTGACAACAAGAGACAAATTCTTGGGACATAATATTAAAGAAGTAGGCAATGGTGAGATCGCATGTGATCACGAAGAGCAGGGCAAGAAGTTTAGAGTTATTCTAAGCATGACTGGAAACCATAGAAGGATTTTCAACATGAGGATAACATGATCTTAGGTAAAAGAAAATCAACCTAGCAGCTGCGTAGAATGGTCCTGTGCAGTCCTGCGAGAATGGACCACACAGATGTAAAAATAGAACAGAAGGTGGGTGCAGTAGTTTGTGGGCAATAACAGTGATTTATTCAGAGGTGATTGTGTTGGAAATGCAATAAATTGGGGAATATAATGAATATTCAGAAGCCAGTATCAGTCACATTTGTGGCTGGATAAGGAAACAGGAATAGCGTGAAGGAAGAAGGATGGAGAATGACACTGTGTTTGGGCCTGCAAAAGTACTTCTGATGGGAAGGTGTGGAGAAGAGAAGGTGTCTTTGGAGAAAATACCTTTTGTGTTGTTTGGCTGTTTATTTCCTTGCATATGAAGTTTGAGATGCTTAAATAGGCATCCAAGTAGAAATGGTAAGTAGGCAATTGGACATGTGAGTGTGGAGCTCAAGGATGGTTGGTATAAAGCTCAGCACAGACTCTTGATATCCAAAGCCAGTTTTGGCAGTTAAATGATGTGGATCAGTGAACCTAGGAGATGTATTAGACGAAGGGTATTTAGAGGTCAGAGTGAGAAAGTCCTGTAGGTAAAGCTGACTAAGGCAGAATAGCCAAGGAAGTAGGAGGAGAGTCAGATGAATGTGGTTTCAAAGAGCCTGGAAAAAAATAGTTCAGACATGAAACAAATAGTTACTAATGTAAAATGACTTGGAAAAGCCAAATGAGGACAAGGCTGACAACTGACTTTGGGATTGGGCAAGCAGTTATTTGCACACAGAGTACACTCATTCACACACATACACACACTAACATGTGCTTTATCAGAACACGTTAGAGAAAAATCACCACTCTACACAACACTGCTTGCCACATGATCCCAGTCACGGACTTGGGAAATACTAGCTCCTTCTGCAGTTGACAAATTAAATCATCTGAGTAGTACTATTTCTTATTATACCTGTGCCTATAGTTATAATTTTATAGACTTTCAAGACAGAGTCTGACCACTTTTTAAAGTCATTTAAAATAGGTAAGCTGTTTTTCATGTGAATAAACCCACTGAGCTGACCTTATAAATCTTTCCAGGTAACCATATTTTAATTGATGGAAGAAGTAAATAAAATGAAACTTAATCTTACAAATGTTAAATGAAATAAGTAAAAATAACAGTATTTGCCCTTTTTCCCAAGTAGTATAAACCTTCTTAAGTGTTCTTATAGCAGAAACCACTAAAGAGACCCAAGGAAACTTCTGGCGGTGATGAATATGTCTTACCTGTCTTACCCTCATTGTGGTGATGGTTACTTGACTATATGCATTAACATTAAAAAGTGCATTTTGTACATACATATAACAATTATACCTTTTTAAATAAAGCTGTTTAAAAAACAAACTAAAAAGCCCCAAACCTTGTATCGTTATAACAAAAAAGATGGAAAAGTAGATCAAATTTCAGGGATTTTTATTTGTTTCATTGTGTTTTTATTAAATGGTAGTCAACAATATTGATTATTAAATTTTCTTTTTATTTTAAGTTAGATGTTTTTATCCCTTTTTCACAAGCATAATATGAACTGAGTTTGAGAAATTATGCCAACCCAAATTTTACCCTCTGTAGATCACACTTGCTCAATGACGTCAGGTGTAGGTTAAAGCATGTGACAGCTGCTGATGGCACTGATGTGGATGTCAAACCCTGGTGTGCACCAGCGCCATCTATGGAGTTTCTTTTTTATTATTATTTATTATTATTACTATTTTTTTTGCAACAGAGTCTCACTGTGTCACCCTTGGTAGAGTGCTGTGGCATTACAGCTCATCAGGTTCTGTGTGTGAGGTACGTGTGTTCTCTTGCCTCAGACTCCCAAGTAGTTGGGACTATAGGCACTGATCACAATGCCCAGCTATTCTTATTTTTATTTTATTTTTATTTTTTTGAGACAGAATCTCACTATGTCACCCTTGGTAGAGCAACACAGCAACTTCAAACTCTTGGGCTTAAGAGATTCTCTTGCCTCAACCTCCCAAGTAACTGGGACTACAGGTACCACAATGCACAGCTATTTTTTGTTGTAGTTGCCATTGTTGTTTAGCAGGCCTGGGCCAGGTTGGAACCCACTAGCCCCAGCATATGTGGCCAGTGCCCTAACCACTTAGCCACAGGCACCGAGCCATGTATGAAGTTTCATATAAAATTCAGATTCCCAGGGCCTTCCCTGAGATACTTGTTCAATAATTTTAGTAAATCTGTAGAAAACTCATAAATCTACCCTCTAACAATCATATTAGTAACCAATTGATTCTACCATAAGTGATACATAGTCCAAACTTAAAAAATATACTACTCTAGAGAAAGAACATTAAAAAACTGGGAGGGAAAGGCAGTGATGCCAACCGTCTTTTGAGAAAGTGACAATTTCCCTATATGCAATCCATAAATCATATGCTATTAAGTCTAAGTATTTCTTATTCAAATATTAATCAATTCCTAAGACAAATACACATTTCTTATGTGTATTCATGTAAACGTTGATAGATGTGAGTTCATTTTCCAAATTATATGTATATTGTATTCATGTTCTTATTTGATAGGCTACCTATTAATTCCTTGAATACTATCTTACATTCAATAGTGACAAGTTCTGAAATCTGAAATTTAATAGGAGAAAAATAAAAGTTGGAGTTAATAAACAACATCCTCTCTTTCTAGTTGGCCAGTAAATATCGATTGATATTTTTATCACCAGCTTTTACATTTAATAGATTTTTAGTATATGATTTAGCTTTAAAGATGACCTAAAACTAGTTTTTAAAAAAGCTAATTTTCAAATGTTATCTCTGTAAAGAAAGGAGAGTTCATTTAAATTATAATCCTAAACACAAAATTTGCAAATAGTAAAGGATTGTCCTAACAACAGAAGATCCCGAGTTTGGAAAACTGAACACTTGGAAGCATCATGGACCCCAAATTTCTCTCTAGCTCATGTCTCCGTTTCTTTTCTTTCCATTCCTTATCCCTCTTTTCTTTTGTTTAGGGTACTGCTGGCACAGTACTCAAAGCAATTCAGAGCCTGTAAAGTTGTAGGTGTCTGAGGGATGGAAGCTCAAGCTACAGTTTTGCCGCTGCTTAAAACGAGCTGTGGATACTTACGTCCCTGTTGAGACCTATACAGTTTATTGTCCTGTCTTCCTTTGTGATACCATAGAACTAGATTGGACTTGTCATTCTTCACGCTGGGGGAGACCATGGGAGTGGAGTTAAATCTATGATCCTTTCCACAGGAAGAAAATGCATAATCACAAATGCACAACCATTTTACATGCAGTATCAGATGAGCAGAGCTTCTGGACTGGAAGGCAGCCAGCTTTAATGATTTCAGAGGCCATGGAGGGGAGCACAGGAGTACAGGTGAAGAAAGAGATGTTTTCATCTTTGTTCTGTTAATCAAAATCTGTTTTGGTACGCAAATACATTGAAGAAAAAGATGGCTTCCATTAGCCATAATAGTTTCCAGCAAGCTGAGCTCATTTGCTAGAATGACAGAGACCAGTATCACATTGATTTATGAAAGGTGCAGGTCTCAGTGAACCTTTGCTTGGTTTTTGGAACTTGGAATTTGTTTTTCTTCCTGCATTTATACTATAAGTGCTTCCAACTGCACTTGGCTGTCATTCCTGGAGCACGGCAGGGAATAGTTTCAGTTTTAGGGAGGATACTTCCCACCTTAACCCTCACACAGGCTTCTGGGGCATTGGGAGGTGCTACTATCTAAAAGGAAGTACTTAAGAGGTCTTATTTTCACCTCTGTTTAATTCAGTTTGATTTAATACCACAATTGAAAGTCTGATCATCTTATCTCAGTGTCTGAAATCACAACATAAACATGGGCTTTCTCTTTGCAGTTCGAATTACTGAAGATATATAAATTCTCTCTTCTTTATTTTGAGATATTCTCAATACTTAGCATACAATCATGACGAGAGATTGGGGCTTCCTAGATGATAATTAATTTATCTTTTTAACTTTTTTATAACCACCGGACAAAAGTCTATGAGAAAATTAGCTATTTTATTATAAATTATTTAAATTACCCTAAGGCAAAATCTGATAGAAATCACATATTTAAAACAACACTCATGATTACTTCCCATTGCTGAGCCCCATAGTTGGAGTGACAAACATATAGATCCTGACAAGCCGTTGGGGTCGCTTTCATAGACTGGTGATGTTTGTTATGAAAAATAACTCTCTCGACTGAGGGAGACAGTAATTTGCAAATAAAACCTGGGGTGACAGTTTTTTGTAAAGCAATAGGAATATAATATCTTAAATTCCAAGTAATTTATGTTTCTCAAATCTTAATAATAATTGGCTGAATGGCAGTGCCCATAGCTCAATGGGTAGAGTGTTGGCTAGCTACACTGAGGTTGGAGGGTTCAAATCTGGCCCAGGCCAGCTAAAACAACAATGACAATTGTAACAACAACAACAAAAAAAACAGCCAGGCATTGCGGTGAGCGCCTGTAGTTCCAGCTACTTGAGAGGCTGAGGCAAGAGAATCACTTAAGCCCAAGAGTTTGAGGTTGCTGTGATCTGGGATGCCATGGCACTCTACCCAGGGGGACATAGTGAGACCCTATTTCGATAATAATAATAATAATAATAATAATAATAATAATAATAATTGGCTGAATGAATGGAGGAATGGCCCTTTGGAATAACTGAATACTACGTAGCTTGCTAAGTGGTCATACAATTATGGTCCTTTTCACTTTGTGCAGGGATATGAGAGCCCTTCTAACTCAGCATTCTGAGAATACATTTACTTGTTTAACAAAGGACTGGAAAAGAGGCCGTGGATGACAGAAAACATTATTTTTGACATTAACATAGTAGTAACAGGAACAGCCTCTGACAAAAAAGAAAATGAAACAAAATAAAAACAGAGCATTTTTCTTATGAAAGTAGTACCTTTCTGGGAGGATGGGTACAATGATGTTTGGTCCCACTGAAACTGTTAATTCACAGAGAAATGTGAAGCCCGGGTGCCCGGTCCTCACAGGTAGCAGCGCCTCATTCAGAGCTGCATCCACTCCTCCTCATTCATGCCACTTCATTGTTACCACGTAAATGTAATGTCATTTCATAGAGAACTGATGTTAAGAAAATTAGCCGGTCACACATTAGAGCATTTATTGAGATCCTCTACTTGTACATTTCCAGACCACACTGGAGAAAGAAAACAACCCGTGGACCAATGAGAAAGTGCATCAAAAGCTGCAAGGGCAGCACATTTTTCCCTAATATCATCTCTTCTGGGAAACATTACCCTCCTGTGCTCTTCCAGACCATTGATTCTATTCTGAACCCATAAAAAAGAGATTATAAATCAAGAGAAGGAGGTACTGGCAGAATACTATGAATGGTTTATAAGTTATTTTGTGAACAAAATTGAGACCATTAGAGCTGTTGAGCAGCTTTCTACCTCTAATCATTTTTTCCATTAACTAAGGTTTTTGCCCACTCTAGAGAGAGTGGCATGATTTTTATAGCAGTGTCATACAGTAGAATTCTAAAGCATCTAGCAGGTAATGCTTACCAATTGCTACCCACTTTGTGTATTGTTTAAAGGTGGCCGTACCTAACGTAGATGGTCCTGCCTCCTGACGTTATCTCAGGGTATTAACCACTGGTTCCATCTCTCTAATGAAATAGTGTGATATGATGAAAATTAAACAAGATTAAAAGTTGGTAGACCTGGGTTCCAATCTTAATTTTTCTTAGTTATTTGTGGAGTCTTAGGAAAAATTCCTTAATAAAATTAAGCCTCAGTTTCCCTCTAGGTACAATGCTGAACGTGACACCATGGATATGCCACAAGACGCTGCGCAGAGGAAAATAAAACATTGTGTATGAAATTTCTTTAAAACTAAACAATACTTTTGAATATAAAGGCAAAGTATATTACTCATTATTGTGTATTATTCTATTATTTTCATCACCATTTCTACAGTGTTCTCTATTTTTGCTCTCTCAATGCAATTAATCTCATACCCATATTAAGATTATCATCTTAGTTATAGCTTGTTATGGTCTTATTTCTAGGTTGTCATGGGCATTAGCTGTTACTATAGCCAAGCAGCCACATCTTTTGTGGGTGAAGGTTCCCCAATGTCTTTCCAGTAGCATACATTTTCTCACTCAGAGTCTATATCTGTTCATAGCTTTCCAGAGGTCCTGACTTCACCTCATGGACGTGTGAAATGAATTAGGTATATGCCAATCAGTAGTGCACTTTCTCAGCTTCAAATATTTGTTAAAAAATTGCTCACAAGCAAAACTTTAGCTGCAAATGCTAGGGCTCATTCTGTCGTTCTTTTCTACTTGATATCATTGTGGAAGCGTGAACCCCTGGAGAAACACTAATAGCCATTTTGTGACCAAACTCAACACATGATATGTGAAAATAAAATCCTCCCAGAGTTTGCAGATCTAAGACATGAAAGACAGAATCAGATTTTGATGAAATCGTTTAAAACCCTATGTCAAGCTGTGACTGAATCTCTATCTACCCCTCTACTACTCAGTTTTATGATTCAGTGAATTCCCTAAGTAAGTTTCGGTTGTGTTCTGTTATGTGCTTCAAAAAAAACTATATAATTTTTTGAAAATAGGTAATATTTACTGAGCATTTCTACGTGGCAAGCATTCTTATAGGACTATTGCATGTACAAGTCACTTCATCTTTTCATACAGGTCTCTGAGACAGATATTATTTTTATCCCTGGATTGAAGATGCGAGAATCAAGATGCAATTGCTCAAGGTCACACAACTAATAAGTGGAGGACCCAGTATTTAAATATAGAAACCATATTTTTTTGTGTGGAATATGAATTCCATTGTAATGGAAAAATTCTTAACAACACGTAATTATATACACACATATATACATATAATTAACTATATATGAACAGTCTACACACACACATGGTGCCACATGGTGCCACAGAAAGGAAAAAGCTGTATTAAATATGTAATACTCAAGTCGTGTTTGACTTGTGCAATTATCAGAGGTGCTCAAGGTGACTTGTATTCATCTTTTCTTTTTGCTGTGTATTGAGTCTTATGATTTTGGTACAGTTTTTTTTTTTTTTTAGCATCCTCTGCATATGTAGTTAACTGAAGTTCTTGAACAATCTTGAATGTTTTAACTATGTCAGCTCTGCCCTTGATTATGTCTCCTTTACTCAAACCTGTGCAAAACCAAGGACAGGGAGACTTAGAGAAGAGATTAGGCTAAGTGAAAAATAAAGGGAAATTGAAGATTTTCATAGCAGCAGGAGGACAGAGAAATTTTCTTCTGCTCACTCTCATAGAGTCCACTGTACCTACCTTGCCATAAATGAAATAAGAAACTGTGGAATGCTTGCAGTTCCAGAGTGCTTGCTCCCGTAGCTCTTCCAAAGACACTCTGACTGTTCCCTTTAAATGTCAGTGATTCTCTGATCAACCTGCTGACACAGGAAATCCCAGGGCCAAGAACGCCACGGAGGGAACAGAAGGAGACTGCACCCTGCTTGGCCTTCACACTGGTACCTGGTGGAAACTTACCAGGTTAGAAGAGTATGGGCTATAATCAAATGGTACTATTTCTTATAATTCCGGTTCTTGTGGACTTTTAAATACCTTCAGCATAATGTTACATCATTTAGGCCACTTGCAGAAAAGTTTGGGAACTTATTTTATGCAGCGCACACCACTTACAATCGTGGCTCACCTCTCCCCAAATAGTTAGAAATATATGGCACAGTCCGACAGGGTTCACTTCTTTGTTCCCAAGTGGTTATGTATCATCACTCAAAGAATCACTAAAGATAACATTGATATATGAATTATTTTTTCCCTGACCAAAAGGAATCTCTTTCCAGTCAATTGACACTCAGTGTTGAGTGTCCGAATGTCTTACTATTAAATTATTAGAAAATGACATTGAAAGTGGGGCAGGCTTTCCTCTTTTTCCTTCACTTATCTTCTGAATAACTTTAACACACAGAGGAATGTCTTTTCAGCTGCTCTAAAAACTTGAAATAAATGTTTAACCGAAACGTTCATAAAACATTCAAAATAACTTCCTATGTCAAATTCTAATTCCAAAACTCATCATCATTTTATCTTAGATAATAATAATTCTCACCCCTTTCCTTTTTGGAGCCTAAAACCACTGCTGTCTTCAAGGGAAGAGGAGACAGTTCATTATAGACTTTCTAGACTGTTTACTTAGATAATAAATCTGGCATTACGTCGACTACATCTCTCAAGTGCAAGACAACTGCACAAAGGCCCTATTGCTGTTATAAACCTTTACTTTAAAAATCTGTAATTAAAGAAGGGCAAATATGTGGTTTGAGGCTTGAAGCACTGGTGATTTGGAGGAACTCCAAATTGAACTGCACCTGCTCCAAGTAATAATTTCAGAGGTGAGATAAGCAGAATGACGTGGCAATGGGTCCAAACAGAACAAAATCCCCAAGAGACAATATTGCCTCATATCTAGAGCCTCATCTCTCTGCTTTCACGTACCAACATTGGTAAGAGTCTTATCTCTGTGATAAAAACAAAAGCTGCAAAAAATCAAGTCAAAATGTTTTAGGAGATAGGAAGCACCTTGGAAGGCAGATATTTTGTTAACCCGTGAATGCTGATGCTGGTTTCTTTGGAATTCTTCAAATTAACCTCATTTTAATCATCACATTGAATCAAGAGCAGATATCAAGGGAAGCACAGCTTTCACTTTCTCTGGACTCTCAAAGTGAGGCTTAAAAATGGTTTCAGTTACTGAGTGTCTGTTAAACGGCAGGCCCTCTGCTAAGCATTTTTTGCAAGAGTCCCTTAAAATAGGAAGGAAAAGAAAAAGCTGCCTCATTTTAAACATAAGCAAATGAAGTATGAGTGGAGCTGCACCACACTCTGATCTTCTCAAACTCACAGTGCAGTCTGATGGAATTTCCCTTGACTGAGTCTCTATGCTGACCTGGCTGTTCCATAGAACTGGCCTTCAGCTCTCTTCTCTCAAACCCATTCACACTCTTTCCAGGTGATCTAATGTCTCCTCCTCCAAGTTTCAACTTCTGTCTCTTCAACTGCAACTCCCAAATTTGTATGTCTAGCTCTAATATTTTTTCTGACTTCTAGAAATGTTGCCAACTTTTTTTTTTTTGGTTTGTTTGTTTTTAACATTTTTGTTTTGCAATAATTTTAAGTCCAATCCATGTTCAAGGAGAGAGGAATTAACTTGTAATTCCTGAAGGGAGAACTATGAAATACTTTTAGAACATATGTTTTAAAAGTTCAGCAATTAAAAAATCTTTCTTCTTAGTCAAGTATTATAAGAATGGGGAAGTAAGAATCCAGGGTACTCAATTCACTGAAGCCAGTGAATTATCTAATACACAGCCTCATAAGAGAAAAGGTCAAATCAATTCAAGGTAGGGGGCAGGGGAATGAGGAAGCGAGGAGAGGGGAGGAAGGAGGAAGATGGGGGTCACGGTAGTGTATGGCACGCCTCTTGGAGGAGGAACACAACAGAAGAGGGACTTTACCTAACACATGCAAACAGTGTAACCTAATTCTTTATACCCTCAATGAACCTAAACCAATAAATAAAAAAGAAAAAAGTTTTTGAAGAACTACTTTTACTTCTTTGTGGATTCTCCATACCAAAGATCTATTGTTAAACAAAGTGGGCTCCTCCCTGCCCATAGCACAGTTGTTTGGGCACCAGCCATACCAACCACCAGGGCTGGCAAAACAACAACTACGACTACAACAAAAAAATAGCCAGGCATTGTGGTGGATGCCTCTAGTCCCAGCTACTTGGGAAGCCTAGGCAAGAGAATTGCTTAAGCCCAAGAGTTTGAGGTTGCTATGAGCTGTGATACCATGGTACTCTACCAAGGGCAACATAATGAGATTCTGTCTCAAAAAAAAAATATGAATTTATGGTTACTCTTGTGATACTTGACTGACAAAAATGTGTTTCAGCTCCATTCAGGTTAATACATAAGATGTGACATCACCATATTTTTCATGGCTAAATAGTATTCCATGGTATACATATACCAGTTTGTTAATCCATTCCTGAGTTGATTGGCATTTAGGTTGTTTCTACATCTTGACTGAGATGTCACCTAACCCCCATAGTTGCAGATGCTGACATGGATGTGGAGAGAGGAGAACACTTTTATACTGTTGATGGGAGTGCAAACTAATACAGCCTTTTTGGTAAGAAGTATAGAGAATCCTCAAAGAACTCAAATAAGATGTTCCATTTGACTCTGCAATTCTACTACTGGGCATCAACTCTGAAGAAAAAAAATTATTTTATCATAAGGACATTTGCACTAGAGTTTATCACAGCTCCAAATAGTTTCTTTTTAATTACCTTTTACATTTTCTTTGACATGACCTCTCTTTATTGTCACTTGTTGCTCTCATCCCTTTCACTTGGATATCCTTCCATACAGGACAAATCCATAACAGCCCAGACTCTTTACTTCATGCCTCATGCATGTATGTGATCCTTAAATCAAGAGCATCTCTCTTTTCCTTCTCACTCCTGGTCCTGACTAAACTGGGCAACTTTGAAGTTTACCCTTTAGAACCAAACTCCACTATCTTTCTTACACTTATGTGAATGATGGCCAGAGAATGTGCCCCCGTAACATTTTATGCTCAAATCTGTCATAACAGTTCTCATTCATTGTTTGTCCATTAAAATTTTATTTTCTAAATTACCATACCAAAAATTTTACTTTTTAGAATGTCTACTTTCATGAATATTTACACATGAATTGGTTCATATAACTGCCAACACAATTGAGGTGCAAAACAGTGCAACCTCTTCCCCTAAAATGTCCAGATACTGTTGCTTTGTAGTCAGACAGTCTCCTTCTGTCTTTTCCTAAGGCCTGGCAATAAGGGATCTCTTCCCCAACACTATGGTTTGTGTTTATGAAAATATTACACAAATGGAGTTACAGAGTATACAATATTTTAATAATAGCTGTGAAATTCATCAAAGTTGTGATATATTTTTTAATTTTTGATTTCTTCTTTATTTTTCTTCTTTTCTTTTTGCTTTGGGTTGGGTTAATTTTGTATTTTTAGTGATTCCACTTTCTCTTTTTCTTTGCTTACTTTTTATACCTCTTTTAGAAATAAACTGTCTATGCATTATTCTGCTTCATATGTAACCTAAGAGCTTTATAAAATTATCTTTGTAATTCTTCCCTATCTTTGTATAATTATAATTTTTTAAAATTTTCTTACTACTTTTTGTTTTGAAAATCACTCATCTATTAAGAGGATTAAAAATAGGAAAGAAAATAAGTTTATTTTTCATTGATTTATTCTTTCTCCAATTCTCATTGTATAAATCTAGATTTCTGGTGCATGTCATATTCTTTGACCTCTAACATTGATTGAAAAGCAGGTCAGTTAGTAATTAAAATTTTCACTTCTCCTTAATTTTTGAAAGGTGTTTTTGTAGGTTATGGAATTCTGATTGACAGGATTTTTTTTGTAGATGATTTGCTTTTTGTTTCTTTGTTTTTCTTTAGCAGTTTAAAGATGTACTCTATCATTTGGTTTGCATGGCTTTTGATAAGAAATCTGTTGCAATTTTTATCATAGTGCTTTTATGTGCACTCTATTTTTTTCCTCCATCTGCCCTCACAATTTCCTCTTTATAACTTACAAAAGTTTGAATTTAATATAGCTAGTTTGGGGGCTTTTAGTTCTTGTTAGTTTGTTTGGTCTAGATTATTTCTTTGGTTTTGGTTTTTACCTTATTTGAAGTTCTCTGAGCTTCTTGGATTGCTGGTTTATTTTCTATAATAATTTCAGTACCTCCTTGGATGTTATTTTTCAAACCTTTCTCCCCCACTCTTTTCTCTCTTGCTTCACCTCCTGGTTCCATTTGTAAATAAGTTTGAACATTTGACTTAGCCCCACAGTTCTTGGATGCTTTGGTATAGTGTTTTTAGTCTTTAAGCTTTTTGCATTTTTATTTGGGTAACTTCTATTGACCCAAGTTCAAGTTCAGTAACTCTTTCCTTAATTGAGATTAGTCTACTGCTAAAACTGAAAAAATATTATTCACCACTCTCATTCTATTTTTGATTTCTTATTTTTAATTTATTTCTCATAGTTTCTACATCTCCTTTAAATTACTTATCTAACAGCACATATTTCTTAACCTCTCTGTTGAAGCCTTTATTATGTTATTCATATTACAGCTCCAATTCTTTTATCACATAGTTCAAGCATGATTGTTTCCAAGCGTGAGTTTAGTACTCATGTTTTGTCACTTCTGGTTTGTATTTTTTCTGCCCTTTTCCTGTGCCTACTAATTTCCTCATGAAAATTCAACATCTTTTTTTTTTTTTATTAATTGATCTCTGTATACATTGATGCAAACATGGGGTACATTGTGCTGTTTCATATACAATCTGAAACACTTTCATCAAGCTGGTTAACATAAATTTCATGTCATTTGGTTACTCATTGTATCAACACATTTATATTCTAGTTCTAGAAAAGTTCACTTGTACCCTTGTTAGACAGATATAAAGGTGATCTTTCCCATCACCCTCCCACCACCCATCCACCCTTCTCCTCTCCCCTTCCCCACCCCCTCACCATATTTTTGGGCTAGAATTAAGTTGTATCTTTTGCTTGAGAGCTATAGATTAGTTTCATAAAAGGGCTGTGTACATGTATATGAAACAGCACAATGTACCCCACGTTTGCATCAATGTATACAGAGATCAATTAATAAAAAAAAAAAAGAAAATGCTAACTAAAATATTCTTAAATTTACTCTTCTTACCTACGTTACCTCTATTTCTAATATTGTTTATGATTTCAACCCAATTTTCTTCAAAAGTCAAGGAATTATTATTACTCATTTTGTTTCTTAATAAAGATTATATAAATTAAAAAAAAAAGAAATACGAAAATCTGAAGGAAATTGACTAATACTTGGAAGCATGCCACCTTCCAAGACTTAGCCAGAAGGAAGTGGAAATGTTGAACAGGTCTATATCAAATTCTGAAATAGCATCAACTATACAAAATCTCCCTAAAAAGAAAAGCCCAGGACCAGATGGCTTCACATCAGAATTCTACCAAACCTTTAAAGAGGAACTAGCACCTATATTTACTTAACCTTTTCCAAAATATAGAAAAAGAAGGAATACTTCCCAACACATTCTATGAAGCAAATATCATTCTGATCCC
>CAUYQV010136183.1:0-18464 GCA_963574575.1 Galagoides demidoff | reverse complement strand
AGACAGAGCCTCAAGCTGTCCCCCTGGGTAGAGTACTGTGGCATCACAGCTCACAGCAACCTCCAACTCCAGGGCTTAAGCGTGTCTCCTGCCACCTTAGGTGTATGTGGCTGGTGCCTTAGCCACTTGAGCCACAGGTGCTGAGCCAAGAAACAAAAAAGTTTAAAAAAAAAAAAAGAAACAAAAAGTTTGACCTGGTGCCTGTAGCTCAGTGGTTATGCCCCTGGCCACATACATAGGGGCTGACAGGTTTGAACCCAGCCGGGGCCTTGCCAAACAGCAATGACAACTACAACAAAAAAATAGCTGGGTGTTGTGGCAGGCACCTATAGTTCCAGCTACTTGGGAGGCTGAGGCAAGAGAATCGCTTAAGCCCAAGAGTTTGAGGTTTCTGCTGTGAGCTGTAACAACACAGCACTCTACTAATGACAGCTTGAGATTCTGTCTCCAAAAAAAAAAAAAGAAAAAAGAAACAAAAAATTTGATCAGATATATTTAGGAAAAGAAACATAAGGAACTTTAAGAAATGAAAACTATATATAAAGGTTGGGCGCCCCATAGTTCAGTGGTTTGGGCAGTGGCCACATGCTCTGGGGGTTGGTAGATTCAAACCCACCCTAGGCCTATTAAACAAACAACAGCAACAAAAAAAATAGCCAGGTCTTGTGGTGGGCACCTGTAGTTGCACCTACTAGGGATGCTGAACCAAGAGAATTGCTTGAGCCCAGGAGTTTGAGGTTGCTGTGAGTTGTGACCATGGTACTTTACCAAAGGTGACAAAGTGAGATTCTGTCTCAATTTCAAAAAAAAAGGGAGGGGCCAGCACCTGTGGCTCAGTGAGTAGGGCACTGCTGCCATATACTGAGGGTGGCAGGTTTGAACCCGGTCCCAGCCAAACTGCAATATAAAATAGCCAGGCATTGTGGCGGTTGCCTGTAGTCCCAGCTACTTGGGAGACTGAGGTAAGAGAATCGCTTAAGCCCAGGAGTTGGAGGTTGCTGTGAGCCGTGATGCCCCCGGCATTCTATCAAAGGCAATTAAGTGAGACTCTGTCTCTTAAAAAAAGAAAAGAAAAAAGGAAGAAATCTAATATAAAAAAAGAGAGCATAGAAATTTACTAGATAAAGACTGGGCACAATGGCTTATGTCTGTAATCCTAGCTCTCTGGGAGGCCACGGTGAGTGGATTGCCTGAGCTCACAGGTTCGAGACCAGCCTGAGCCACAGCGAGACCCCCCATCTCTAAAAATAGCCGGGCTTTGTGCCTGCCACCTGTAGTCCCAGCTACTTGGGGGGCTGAAGCAAGAGAATTGCTTGCACCCAAGAGATTGAGGTTGCTGTCAGCTGTGACACTTGGGCATTCTACCCAGGGCAGCAGAGTCAGACTGTCTTGAAAAAACAAAAAGAAATTTACTAGACAATGTGAATAGCAACTTAGCTTGAGAGAATTGATGTACTAGAAGAAACATCATAAGAAATTGACAAAATACAACTAAAGAGACAAAAAAATGAAAAATGATAGAGTTATATGTAAGTGTGGAATATAGGATGAGAAAGTAGGATGCATATTTTATTGGCGTTCCAGAGGAAATAATAGAGCAGTTAGTTGGTGGAAAGACAGTATTTGAAGAGATAATGGTTGAGAATATTGCAGAACTGATTAAAGACATATTAGATTTCAGGGAGCTCAGTGGATCCCAAGTGCAATAAATTAAAAAGAATTCATACTTTGACTTAATGATGCAAAATGTAATGATAAAGAGTAGCACAGAGAAAAGAGATTAAAAATGGCAGCTACACTGGTGGCTGATTTGTTATTAGCAGTAGTACAAACCAGAGAGCAGTGAATATCTTTAGTGTGCTTGAAAGTGAATATGTGTTTTATTGAGAATTCTGTATATGGCTGTGTACAGTGGTTCACACAGCTATATACAGCTAGTATCTGTAGTACTAGGACTCTGGGAAGCCAAAGCTGATGGATTGCTTGAGCTGAGGAGTTCAGCCTGAGCAAGAACTCATCTCTACTAAAAATAGAAAAAAAGTTAGCCAGGCATTGTGGCAGGCGCATATAGTCTCCCTTGGGAGGCTGAAGGAAGAGGCTTGAGTTAAGAAGTTTGAGGTTGCTGTGAGCTATGACACCATAGCACTCTACCAAAGTTAACAGAGATGCTGTCTCAAAAAAAAAAAAAAACGAATTCTGTATGTAGCAAGGATGGATGGTAAAAATAAAGGTATTTTCCAAGAAACCACAACTTCAGAGAACTTAACTAAAAATTCTGAAGGATTTCCTTACAGCAGAAGGAAAATGATTTTTAAAGGATCTGAAATACAAGAACGAATGATGATCAAAGAAAATGGCCAATGTTTCTGTAAAGTTAAGTAATACTGATTAGTATTACTTTAATTAAAATTAAAGTAAAATTAAAATAATACTTTATATATATGTAGGCTAAAAAGGCACAGACTAATCTTTTATTTTAATGTACTAGGCACTAACATTTGTGCTTTGGCTTGAAGACTCCAATAGATGTGATAAACTTTTATTTAAGTTCCATAATTTTTTTGAATGTTTGATATCAGAGTTTCATTGTTTTTATGATTCAGAATTAAAATTAAAACGTTTTAATGGAATATTTCATAAGGGGAAAAACAGTCTTATCACTGGTCTGATTATGTAGTAGATCATGTTCTCTTCTAGCCCATATCCACGTGCTTAGGTACTTTTTGCAATTGTAATAATCTGAGTTTTAATCATTGTGTGGTTGGTTAATCCTCTTTCTGGAGTTAGGCTGTCTGGGTTTGAATGCTGACTTCATACTTAATCTCTCAGTGTAATCTGTAAAAGGGAAGTATTTGTACATAAGAATTTTTTTAAGAAGTAGGTGAGGCTGAGCGGTGCCTGTGGCTCAAAGGAGTAGGGCGCTGGCCCCATATGCCAGAGGTGGCGGGTTCAAACCCAGCCTCGGCCAAAAACTGCAAAAAAAAAAAAAAAAAAAAGTGGGTGAGGCTGAACAAAGTGGCACATGCCTGTAATCCTAGCACTCTGGGCAGCCTAGACAGGAGGATGCTTGAGGTCAGGAGTTTTAGACTAGACTAAAAATAGAAAAATTAGATGATGCAGACTTGTAGTTCTAGCTACTTGGGAGGCTAAGACAGGAGGATTGTCTTGAGCCTAGGAGTTTGGGATTGCAGTGAGTAGAATGCCAGTGCATTCTATTTGGGGTGGCAGAGCAAGACTCCATCTCCGAAAAAAAGAAGTAGGTAACATGATGTGTGTGTTTAGTACAGTGCCTCGCCTACAGAATTGCTTAACAAATTTGTTTGTGCTATGGTAGTTATGGGTTTTTCCCCCACAGTTATTATGTGAAAAAATTTTCTATTTTTCATACTTTTCCACATGTGCCCATTTTAGTACATTTTGACTTCTTGGAAAAGTGAGATACATCTTACAATATTTGATTTTTCATAGTTTAATAAACAGCAATTTTTATTTATAATATATTAGTTCCCCTTTATATTTAATAGAATGTGGTATTGTGGTATCTTTATGGTAACAGAATGGTTGTGTGGTACTTTACTTAGTGAGTGTACTACAGTTACTTATATTTCTTCTCTGACTTTGGGTTATTTTCATTTCTTGATTTCCATAAATAATACTAACATGGAAATATGAGTTGGTGCTATTTTATATAGTCTCCTATGAAGGATGTTTGCCAATTTTATTCCAGCCCAGGAATTATTTTTAAGTGCTTTGCTTATCTAGGAAGCATAAAATATAGTACTTTCTTTTCTTTCTTTCTTTCTTTTTTTTTTTTTTTTTTGCAGTTTTTGGGCTGGGCCGGTATATATATACACCTCTGGTATATGGGGCCAGTGCCCTACTCCTTGAGCCACAGGCGCTGCCCAGTTCTTTACTTTCATGTTTGTGTATATATGTGTACTTTTTTCTTTCTTTCTGTCTTTTTTTTTTTGAGACAGAGCCTCAAGCTTTCCCCCTGGGTAAAGTGCTGTGGCATCACAGCTCACAGCAACCTCCAACTCCTGGGCTCAATCAAGCAAGTCTCCTGCCTCAGCCTCCCAAGTAGCTGGGACCACAGGCGCCCGCCACAACACCCAGCTATTTTTTTTTCCTTTTTGGTTGCAGCCAGCATTGTTGTTTTGGGAGCCCAGGCTGGATTCGAACCCAGCACCTTAGGTGTATGTGGCTGGCGCCTTAGCCACTGTAAAGGCCACAGGCACCAAGCCTCTTTCTGTCTTTTTTTTTTTTTTCTTGAGATAGTTTCACTCTGTTATCCTTGGTAGAATGGTGTCAAAGCTCACAGCAACCTCAAACTCTTGGGCTCGAGTGATTTTCTTGCCTCAGCCTCATAAGTAGCTGGATCTATAGGCACCTGCCACAATGCCTGGCTATTTTTTTTTCCCCCAGAGATGAGGTTTAGCTTTTACTCAGGCTGGTCTCAAACTCCTGGGCTCAGGCAGTCCACACCTGCGTTGGCCTTCCAGAATGCTAGGATTACAGGTGTGAGCCACTGCAACCAACCTTTTTTTTTTTTTTTTAAGGCAGTCTCACTCTGTTGCCCTGGGTAAGAGTGCTGTGGCATCTGAGCTCACCGCCACCTCAAACTCTTGGGCTCGAGCGATCCTACCTCAGCTTCCTGAGTAGCTAGGACTGCAGGTGCGTGCTACCATACCTTACAAATTTTTCTAGTTTTTGTAGAGAAGGAGTCTTGCTCTTACTAAGGCTGCTCTTGAATTCCTGACCCAGGCAATTCCCCCACCTTTGCATCCCAGAGTGCAAGTATTACAGGCTTGCGCACCAGGCCCCTCCACCATAGTAGTTCACATTTAACTTTTCACTTTGTAATTACTTTGATAGAACATGTTGGTGTTTGTGTAGTACATTTGAAGGTGAGACATCAAAATTGCATTCTATTCAAACCCAACATACTTTTTTTGTTGTTGTTGTTGTTTTTGAGACAGATAGTGTTCACTATGTTGCCCTTGGTAGAGTGCCCTGGCATCTTAGCTCATAGCAGCTCCAAACTCCTGGGCATAAGAGATTCTGTGGTCTCAGCCTCCCATGCAGCTGGGACTACAGGCACCCACCACAGTGCCTGGATTTTTTTTTTTTTTTAGAGATGGGGTCTCCTCTTGTTAAGACTGGTCTTGAACTTCTAAGTTCAAGCAATCTGCCCATCTTGCCCTCCCAGAGTGCTAGGATTATAGGCACGAGCCACCGTGCCTGGCCAAAAACCAACATGCTTTATACATGTAAAAAAAAATATGGACTATTTATACTATTAACTACTTTTCAAGCATTAATATAATTTTATTTTTAAAATAAGGAATTCTTGGGGTGGTACCTGTGGCTCAAGGAGTAGCGTGCTGGCCCCATATACTGGAGGTGGCAGGTTCAAACCCGGCCCCAGTCAAAAACTGCAATAAAATAAGAAATTCTTAACTCAATTTACACTTGATAAAATTAAGGTTCGGATGAGTTAAGAAACTTTCTCAGGATCACAATATAGTTCATATTTGTACTGTGTTTGGATTCAGGAGTGATTCTAGAGCCTCAGTTGTTGTCTATTTATTTTTTTGAAACAGAGTCTCACTATATCACCCTTGGTAGAGTACGGAGGCATCACAGCTCATAGCAACCTCCAGCTTTTGGGCTTAGGCCATTCTCTTGCCTCAGCCTCCCAAGTAGCTGGGGCTGGGTTTGAACCCACCACCCTTTGTATATGGAGCTGGCACTCTACTCGAAAAATTTTTGATTATAAAATTAAATACTGTTCACATGGTAAGAGTGGTAGGCTGTCACAAACTCTTCATAGTTCTGTTTTGCAGTCAGTTAGAAATTAGAAACTAAGCATAAAGAACCTGAGGTTATCACCCTTATGGGGAGCTCCAGCATCTTCTCTTCTCTATCATTGTCACCTACTTCATCAATGCCAAAGCTCCCAGGAGCCAGGTCTTTTTTTTTCTTTTTTGAGACAGAGTCTCATTTGGTCACCCTCGGTAGAGTGCCATGTGTCGCAGCTCATAGCAACCTCTAAGCCCTTGGGCTTAAGTGATTCTCCTGCCTCAGCTTCCCAAGTAATTGGGACTACAGGTACCTGCCACAACGCCCAGCTTTTATTTTATTTATTTATTTTTGCAGTTGCCATTGTTGTTTTGCTGGCCTAGGCCAGGTTTGAACCACCAGCCTCGGTGTATGTGGCCAATGCTGTAACCACTGTGCTACAGACACTGAGCCACCTACAAAATCTTGAACAGTGTCAGTGATAAAATATCTTCTACCACCATCAATTTAAGGCTCAGCCCTTGTTCCCAAGATATGAGTGAATCTAGATATGGAAAAGGACATTGTGTCTGACTGATCCTTCTTTTCCTCAAATTAAATTTTGAAACCTTTCTTTTCAGGTGATATAAGGACACACACACAAAAATATGATAGTCAGTAGAGTGTACTTAACCAATATTGTTTCATCAATTTATACACATGAGTCATGTTATTTGCACAATATGGAAACTCCCTGAAACTCAAGTAAAAAATCAGTTTAGTAGAAGCGTACAGGTAAAAGGCTAGGCGAGTTGGCTCATACCTGTAATCCCAGCACTTTGGGACCCTGACTTGGGAGGATGACTTGAGGGCAGGAGTTTGAGACCAGCCTGGCCAGCCTAGTGTAACACTGTCTCTACAAAAAATAAGAAGAAATTAGCTGAGCATGGTGGTGCTTCCCTATAGTTGTAACTGCTCAAGAGGCTGAGGCAGGAGGAATACTTGAGCCTGGGAATTAAAGGTTATAGTGAGCTATGACTGGGCTACTGTACTCCAACCTAAGCAAGACCCCATCTCTAAAAAAATGTAAAGTGAAACAAAAAAGTGTTTTAAGTAGAGTATAGGGGAATTTCCTGGGCTATAATTGTAGGAATTATAGGTAGGCCACCCAGAAGCAGAGTCTTAACAACTGTGTCTGGGGGCTCTGTAGTTCTGCCTATTCAGAATTTTTCCTTGGTTGGCTATCCGTGGATATTGGTGGTACCTCATAGGCTGATTTTTTTTTTTTAAACCTCATTACCCAGGGTCAATGTTAAGAACTCTTTTCAGTAGGGAGTTTGACAGATTCTAGCTGAATTCTCAGAATCTGCAGGTAATAAGCTTCAGTTAGTTAATTTTCTGCCTTTTGCCATCAAAGCAACTGGCCTACAGTTGAGAAAACAGTCAAAAGTAACTTACTGGAAAGGGGATGAACGTTTTGCAGGGTCATTAAGATACTTGAAAAGGATCAAACCCTGTTCTTTGGTTGGACGAAGTGAGAGTGAGTATATTTGTGCATTCCACCTCTCTTCTTCCTTTCTCTATGTATTTTCATACCCTTCTTATCTCCTCCACCCCACCTCAGTGTCTGTTTTTTGCTTCTGTGGATCTCTGATTAGATAATGCTTGGGAAAGATCGCATTTTATTTAAATTTTTAAAAATTTTTTTGAGACAGAATCTCACTCTGCCCTGAGGAGAGTGCCATGGGGTCATAGCTCACAACAACCTCAAATCCCTGGGCTTGAGCAATCCTCTTGTCTTAGTGTCTGGAGTAGCAGGCAGTATAGGTGCCCACTACAACTCCCAGCTAGTGGGCTTTTTTTTGGTTGTTTGTTTTCTTTCTATTTTAATAGAAATGGGATCTCGCTCTTGCTCAGGCTAGTCTCTCCTGAGCTCAAGCAATCCAACTGCCTCAGCCTCTCAGAGTGCTAGGATTACAGGTGTGAACCACTGAGTGCAGCTGCAAAAGATCACTTTAAATGGCAACATTTAAATAGTTGATGTATGGCTCGGCGCCTGTGGCTCAGGTGGCTAAGAAGCCAGCCACATACACCTAAGGTGGAGGGTTTAAATCCAGCCTAGGCCCGCCAAACAACAATGATGGCTACAACCAAAAAATAGCTGGGTGTTGGTGGCGGGCGTCTGTGGTTCCAGCTACTTGGGAGGCGGAGGCAGGAGACTCACTTGAGCGCAGGAGTTGGAGGTTGCTGTGAGCTGTGATGCCATGGCACTCTACCCAGGGGGACAGCTTTGAGGCTCTGTCTCTAAATAAATAGTTAATGGAGTTATGTTGTGCACATTACGAACATACATGTTGAGAATAGGTGGGAAAGAGCATTCCAGTATAAGGCAGATCACTGCTTTTGACTTGAGAAAAATTTCCAGTGATAGAATCATTTAGACTTAAAGGTCTCTGTCACAGCTTAGACAGCAATAAAAATTATGTACTCTGGACAACTGCTGTAGATAACTAAAAAATTTGCTATAGATGTGGATACACACATCTCAAAGATATATGAACAACTTGAATGAATTTTTTTTTTTTTTTTTTTTTTGGATACAGAATCTCACTTGGTCACCCTTGGTAGAGTGCCCTGGTGTCCTAGCTCACAGCAACCACAAACTTTTGGGTTCAAGTGATCCTCTTGCCTCAGCCTCCCAAGTAGCTGGGACTACAGGCACCCGCCACAATGCTGGGCTATTTTTTTAGAGACAGTCTCGTTCTGGCTCAGGCTGGTCTCAAACCTGTGAGCTCAGGCAATCCGCCTGCCTCGGCCTCCCAAGTGCTGGGATTACAGGCATGAGCCATTGCGCCTGGCCAAAACTTGAATAATGTTATAAGCTTTACAGGTAGGTTTGGGGATAAAGTAGTATTTCTATTTTAATAGTATTTTATAGCTCTACGTTTTCTGTTACATAGGTAGCTAAATTTATTTATTTATTTTGAGACAGTCTCATGTTGCTCTCAGTAGAGTGCTGTGGCATCGCAACTCACAGCAACCTTAAATTCTTGGGCTTAAGCAATTCTCTTGCCTTATCCTCCCAAGTAGCTGGGACTACAGATGCCCGCCACAATGCCAGGTTATTTTTTGTTGCAGTTGTCATTGTTTGGCAGACCCAGGCTGGGTTTGTACCTGCCAGCCTAGGTGTACGTGGCTGGTGCCATAACCATTGTGCTATGGGCACTGAGCCTAGGTAGCTAAATTTTATATAGATCAAATCTACTTTTAAAGTTTAATATTGTCAAGTTGATCAAAAACTTTAATGTTACTGTTAAATTATTTTTTGTATTTAACATTGTTACTAGAGTTTTCCTTCTCACTTAAATGTAATGCAAAAGCCCTTTTATCTAAATTTATGATTTTAATGCCCTGATATTTGAAATTTACCATAGATCATATGATTATTTAGCAGGTAACATCTAAAGGAACTGGTTTAAATCCTAATGCCAAAGTATGGCAAGAAATTCCTACTGGAAGTACTGATGCCACCCCAGTAACTCATGGAACAGAAAGCTCTTGGCATGAAACAGCAGCCACATCAGGGTCTCATCCTGAGGGTAAGTTCTAAATATTTAATCAGAAAGACTCATTTTGCTTACATGTATGGCCAAACCAGTGTATAGAACTTTAGGATATATCCTTTGATTGTTTGATTACATGTATGTATAATTAATGTGTAGTTTGTGAATAATTTTCATTTATATCCCACATGAATGGATTATAATTCCTTTTTTTTTTTTGTGGAGACAGAGTCTCACTTTATCACCCCTGGTATAATGCCACAGCATCACACAGCTCACAGCAACCTCCAACTCCGCAACCTCCAACTCCTGGGCTTAGGCAATTCTCTTGCCTCAGCCTCCCGAGTAGCTGGGACTACAGGCACCCACCACAATGCCCAGCTATATTTTTGTTGAGTTTGGTCGGGGCTGGGTTTGAACCTGCCACCCTCAATATATGGGGCCAAAGCCCTACCCACTGAGCCACAGGCGCTGCCTGGATTGTCAGCTACTTTTAAGTAGTAGAGGTCCAGCATTTAACTCGTTCATAATATATTTATAAATTAGTTTGGATTTACAATCATTGATTCTGTTATTAACTCACTTTTTGACCTTTGGGAAAAAACTTAACATTCTCTGTGCTTGTTTTCTCCATCTATAAAAGAGAAACCATAATAATTGCTTATAGCATATTATTTTCTGAGACTTAAGTAAATAAAATGCATAGAGCAGTCTGGTACATAGATAATGCTGTATAAATTCTAGTTATTGTTAATCATTTTAGCTTAGTCATAATGGTCAAAACTTATCTCTCTGTAGAGATAACTCCTACTTAAAACATGTGGATATTTTCCCAATTAGTCAAATATCTTGAACTCTTGTTATAGAAGACATGCAGTCCAAAAGTTTCCAAAGATAGAATTTAAAGAACTCCTATTTACTTTCAGTTTCTTTTCTTTCATACAGGTAATATAGAGCCATCAGAAGATACGTGTAAGGAATATGAAGTAATGTATTCTCCATCTTGTGAAAGCACAAGAAATACTACAGGCATTGAAGAGTCAACTGATGGAATGATTTTAGGACCAGAAGATTTGGGTTACCAAATATATGATGTTTCTGGTAAATGTTACAGTTTTATTGTTAAAAGAATTTAGTACACTAGACTACTCTATATCCCAAAGTCTGTTTATCATTATTCTGATGAACCTGTGGCATTATTTTCTTGCTTGCCAGAAAGTTGATCAAATACCCATACATGAAATTTGTGATTTAAAAAGATTATTTAGACTTGGCGCCATAGCACAGTGGTTATGGCACCAGCCTTATTCACTGAAGGTGGTGGGTTCAAACCCAGCTTGCGCCAACTAAACAACAATGACCACTGCAATAAGACAAAAGCCAGGCATTGTGGTGGGCGCGTGTAGTCCCAACTACTTGGGAGAATGAGGCAAGAGAATTGTATAAGCCTAAGAGTTTGAGGCTGCTGTGAGCTGTGACACCATAGCGCTCTACCGAGGGCAACAGTAAGACTCTGTCTCAAAAAACAAATAAATAAAATCATGGGCTCTGTTACAATTCAACATACAAAATTAGTTTTCAAATTCCTTTACGCAGCATGGATTAGTAATTTTTTATTTTAAACTAGACAAAATTGAAAAGAAAGTGACTGGGTGAGGTGGTTCACACCTATAACTCAGGACTTTGGGAGGCCTAGGCAGGTGGATTGTTAGAGACTAGGAGTTTGAGACCAGCCTGAGGAATATAGCAAGATTCTGTCTCTACCAAAAATAGAAAAGTTGCACAGGCAGGGCTCACTCTGGGAGGCTGAGGCAGGTAGATTGCCTGAACTCACAGGTTCGAGACCAGCCTGAGCCAGAGTGAGGCTTCATTTCTAAAAATAGCTAGGCATTCTGTCAGGTATCTATTAGTCCTAGCTATTTGGGAGGCTAAGACAAGAGAATCACTTGAGCCCAAGAGTTTGAGGTTGCTGTGAGCTGTGATGCCATGGCACTCTACCACAGGCAACAAAGTGAGACTCTGTCTTAAAAAAGAAAAAGAGAATTTACCTGAGTGTGATAGTGTACACCTGTAGTCTCAACTACTCTGGAGTCTGAGGCAGGAAGATTACTTCAGCCTAGAAGTTTAAGGTTGCGGTGAGCTATGGTGACACCACAGTACTTTACTCAGGGTGACATAGTGAGATTCTGTCTCAAAAAAAAAAAATAAAAGGAAAAAAATTAAACTAAAAATGAAACATAAACCCTAATTTTGTTTTTCTAGTATCTACAGGGTCTCTTTAAAAAATAATTGTAATATGCAATAGGTTATTTTTGTTTTTGCTGTTAAGTAGCTCTGTGACTTCAAACGAGGTATATGAACTTTTGTCCTCAGTTACCTTGTAATACACATTTGGACTTGATTTCTAATAGGTGATTTCAAACAAGAAGATGACAGTTACATATGATAATTTAAGGATGATTCTGACTTCTACCTGTATTCCTAATTTTTTTTTTTTTTAAAAGACAGAGTTTCACTCTCACTCTGGGTGGAGTTCCATGGCATCATCGTAGCACACATCAACCTTAAACTCTGAGGTTCAAGCAATCCTCTTGCCTCAGGCTCCTAAGTAGTTGGGACTATAGGCACCCACCATGATGCCCAGCTAGTTTTTTTCAAGTTTTAGTAGGGAAGGGATCCCACTCTCATTCGGGCTGGTCTGGACCTCTTGAGTTCAAGCAATCCACCTGTGTCAGCCTCCCAGGCAAAATCATTTAGTAGAGTGCAGAAAGCATAGTATGCTCTCCAATATGGTAGAGAGTGGACTGCTCCAAAGAACAGTGCCACCCCAGGGCGAGGGTCTATCCTTTTATGCTAATCCGTAATAGTATGCTAAGCTGAGGATAGAATATTCATGAGTTTTCTGGGAAAGGCGGAAAGAGTTCTTAGACCCAGGAACCCTTCCCCCCCTTCTCTTTACTACTGCATTCAGATGCATTTTTTTTTCAAATTAATATGAGGTTACAAATGAGTAGGTTATATTGTTTTCATTTGTTGGGTAAAGTCCCTGTTGTAGTTGGGCCCCTCACCCAGGAGGTGTGCCACATAACCTTACATTGTGCCCATTAGGTAAGAGCACACCAATCCCTCTCCTCTCTCCCCACCCTTCTTCCTCTCAACCCTCCCTTTTTTTGACCTTATAGAGTAACTTCCAGGAGTTGCCATGGCATCTGTAAACTGTCATGGTGCTGGTGGGTGTGATTTTTACCATGTTAATAAGGGTAGTTCATTTAGGGACACGGTTGCCTCGACTGTGCACATGCCCTAATTAAAGGAATCCCCCTTTTACCTTAGATAAAGATGCTAGACCAGAAGTGAAATAGCTGAAGTGTCCTTATTGGTTATATTTATCTTAGCTAAGCACATTCACGTTCTTGAGACTTTTTTTTTTTCTTGAGACAGACAAAGTCTCACTCAGTCGCCCTGGGGTTGAATGCCATGTTGTTAGAGGTCACAGCAACCTCAAACTCTTAGGCTCAAGAGATCCTCTTGCCTCAGCCTCCTGAGTAGCCAGGACTACAGGTGCCCTCCACAACACCCAGCTATTTTTAGTGATGGGGGTCTCGCTCTTGCTCAGAGCTGGTCTTGAACTCCTGAACTCAAGCAATCCACCTGCCTTGGCCTCCCAGAGTGCTAGGATTACAGGCGTGAGCCACTGTGCCCTGCCTTTTTTTGTTAAGCAGGTTCGAACCTACCACCCCTGGTGCACAGGGCAGGCGCTTCAACCACCGAGCACAGGAACCCAGCCTTTTGAGATTTCCTTATGCTGTTGGCCTTTTCTGACCCCTGCCTTAACCAGGGTATCTTCAGGGTATCTGACTCTGGTCTCACAGCCTTGCTCCCACTCTGACATGGTCACTGCTGTCCATCCTCTATGGTAGCTACTGACTGTCCCCCTCCAGTCAGTGGCTCCTCCCCTCTGATTTCTGTTTCCCCTCAGCCTCTAGGTAGACAATCAGAAAATGGGTCTCGGGGCTCAGAACCTGAAGCACTGTAAGGCACCGGCCATATACACTGAGGCTGGTGGGTTTGAACCCGGCCCAGGCCAGCTAAACAACGACAACTGCAACAAAAAATAGCTGGGCATTGTGGTGGGCACCTGTAGTCCCAGCTACTTGGAAGGCTGAGGCAAGAGAATCACTTAGGCCCAGGAGTTTGAGGTTGCTGTAAGCTGCGATGCTACAGCACTCTATGGAGGGCAACATAGAATCTGTCTCAAAAAAAAAAAAAAAAAAGTAAAGAAAATGGGTCTAGGAATAACAAGAGCAGGAAAAGTAGCTGTGGAGGGGTCTGGAGAAAACTCTAGTGCTTTCATATCCCAAGGGTGAGGCAGCACCAGTGGGTACTATGAGTGAAGCCCACCCTCAGTTACAGCCCCTGGTAACCAGACAAGTTACAGAGGTCCCTGCTTGCGATTGCAAGGGAAGCATGGGAGTACCCAGCCAGGTTGCTCAGAGACCAGAGTCAGATACCCTGCAGGAGGTAATACCTGACGACACAGCCACTGCTCAGCGGGTGCCACCATCTATTACATGACAATAGTTTGTCTGAGCACGCTCCAGGTAGTGATATAGTCCAAGCCATCTCTATCCCACACTCTAGTGGGTAAGACAAACATCAAACATGTAAGCAAATCAGGAAAAAAGGTCATCACAGGTGTGACACGTCATATGAAGGAAATCCAAAGGGAAGGTGAACAGAGGCTGAGGCAAGAGAATCAGCACAGCTCTCAGGGGGAGCCACTGATCAGAAGGGGACAGTCAGTAGCTGCCATAGAGGATGGACAGCAGTCACCAAGTCAGAGTGGGAGCAAGGGGACTGTGGCCTGGTGTGAGCTAGGAGATAGAGATTCCAAGGAGAGTGCACAGCAGGCCCTGCGCCAAGACCTCACAGTCCTGACAAAAGCTGAGGGACACACAAGGTGGCAGGAGCACAGAGAAAGGGCCATTCATCACCAAGGCAGGAAGAGAGAGAAGAGAGGCTCAGGGCTATTGGAGAGAAAATTTGGGGTGAGGTTGGGCAGCCTGTGGGCCCAGGGGTGAGAGGTTCTGAATGCCAACTAAGGAGTTGGAGTGTGCTCCCCAGGCCAGTGGGGAGGCATGTAAGGTGTGAGGAAGTGACTGCTCAGTTGTGGGTTCTGGAAGGACCAGTCTGGCTGCTGGGAGGAAAGGGGGTGGAAGAGCTGGACTATGGGCAGCCAGGAGCCCAGGAACCCAGGTAGAAATCAGTAGCTCCTCGTGATCAGCTGGACCTGTGGAAGGAGAGAACTGGATTCTGCCTGGGCCCTGGACTGTCACCCCCCCTACCACTCAACCAAACTGGGCCAGGCTTGCACTGGCTCCAAGACACAGCAAGTAACAGGCCAGATGAGGAGTTTCACAGAGATCCCAGCCTGGTGGGGACAAGCAGACATTAACCAAACCGCAGCAGGAGTGATGGCTTGTGAATTATTAAAGGAAAGTGGCTCGGCTGTCCACTCTCCACCCAGAGCTCCCTGAGGGCAGGGGCTGCATCTCCCCCTCCACTCTGGAGGTGCCTGAGGTCAGAGCAATGTGTTCTCTGTGAGGCTGGAGGCTCCCCCACACAGACTGTTTCCGGCCCAGGCTGGGGCCATGCACCCACCCTCAGGCTCTGCCTGCTCCCCACACTTCCCAGGGGCCAGAACAGAGGGGAGTGGTTCATGTCATCCTGAAACACTCACCGGCTGCATGCCATTTCCTGAGCTGAGCCTCCTGCTCCAAGGCTGCAGGGCCACCTGCTTCACCTCCAAAGAACCTCTCTGGATGGGGCCTGCTAACCACCCCGTGGAGGATCCCCTGCTGCCATAACTGCCTGTTCTTCCCCCTCCCCCCCAATCTCACTCAGCCTATAAAGCCAAAGGTGACTGCTGAGTGGGGCCATGGGCACTGGGCAGAGGGTAACTGTCACCCTCGGGGGCCATGAGGGGAGGGACAGGCTGGAGAAAGTGTCTAGAAAGAAGCAAGGGCTGGGAGAAAGGTCCCCCAACCTCCATCCTCAATTCCTCTGAGCCCCTGGCAACCCCCTTCCATTCTGTCCACCTCCCTTGACTCACGAGGTGATGGGCCTGGGGTAAACATTGTACTCCCTCCTGGATCTCACATTTTTTAAAATTCCAGTAAGAACAAGTACATTTTGGAAAGTTGAAAGGTCAGGAGTTACCCCATATGAAAGCTCCATGAAGCCAAATGGGAAGAAACGCCACAGTATGAGAGATTTGAGGCTGACACTCAGAAGGACTTCATTCCAGGGCTCCATGTGGCTGGACAGTGGGAGGGACCTATAGCTAAGGCAGCCTAGGGTGATGCCTATGCCCTTTGCAGCTGGATGGCAGGATTTTGTCCTGAGCTGCTCGGGCCCCCCAGCCAAGCTCCAGAGACTTGGGCTGGGTTTCCCTTCCTAGCATTCATGGGGCTTGACCTTTGACCTTTGGCTATTTGTTTGCCCACTCATTAGACCATTAGGACTAGGCAGAGCCCAGTGCCAGGCTGTGGGAGGGGCTGGTGGTATGTCCAGGGCAGAGGCAGACACACCCCTATCTTCAGGAGGCTCCTGTCTGATAGTGGGGACTGTCATCACCCTCAAACACAGCTCCCGCCTTCAGGGGCCCCAACTGAAAGAGTCACAGCCTCTGCCTCAGGGAAGAGATCTGCCACATGACGAAATGACCCATGAGTCAGGCAAACACCAAACTCCCAACTCTGGAGGCGGCTGGAGCCCCAACTGCACGTGACTCTGAAATGGGATCAGAAGCTGTGGGGAGCAGAGATGGCAGCCGGCCCAGCAGTGAGTCTAGTAGTTAGGGAGCACATGGGAGTGAGGGAACCGTGTGTCCCCCTGCCCCAGGCCTGTCTGCGACATGGAAGGGAGGGTGAGCACACCTGGGCGCAGGTCTTCTGGTAGCTGTGCTCAGGCCTGGACGTTGGGCGCGCCGGGGTATGTGGTCCTGGGTGCTCATGATCACGCCCTGTGTGCGCTGCGGAGGTCTGGGAGGGTGTGTAGGGTAGGCGTGTGCACTGCGCGTGCAGCACGTGTGCATGAGTCAGATGCATACTCCCGGGCAGAGGCACAAGCGCCAGCCTGGCACGGGAGCCTGGGCTCGTCTTGGCCTGATGATGCCGTGCTGAAGGATCTCGGTCTGCTGCGTGCAGACAGCAGGTTATAGGGCCATGGGAGACTTCTCCAGTTCCATGAGTCTGTGCTCTAAGTGCCAAGGAAAACCCCAGGCGCCCTGCACACCCATCTCTAGGCCTTCTGTCTGCCCTTGATCCCTTGCCCTGGCGCCCTAACAACTGAGACAGGCCAGCGAATGTAGGCTGGGCCAGCTGTCACTGTGACATCCATTCTCCGCGGTGGGGTCTGGGAGCTCCCATCCAGCCCTCCAGCTTTTCCCTCACCCCTGCCCCCACAGCTGGGAACTAGGTCGGGTGGCAGCTGGAAGCCTCCCAGGGTGTCTCCGGGAAGACATGGGATCTTACGGAGTTTGAGCCTTAACTCATGAACTGAAAAACACCAAGGTGACAAGAGGCTTTGCTCCCAGCTCTGCCACAGCCCCACTTTCCACTGCCCCAAGGACTCCCGGGGCCCCAGCCTAAGCTCAGAAAAAGGAGTCTTGTCATTTGCATGTCCCTTACTTTTGATTTGCATGCGTCTCTTGGTTGGCCGTTTCTAAGCAGCTCCAAAATTCTGATTTTGCAAGATGCTGAGCCTTTCCTCACATCTTTTTCTTGGGGCTTCCTTCTCTCCATCCCCTCTTGACCCAGACACCTCCTAAGGGACTGCGCCCCCTCACTCACACACAGAGTCCTACCCCTACCTCCACTTGCATTTACAGATCCGCATTTGCACACATGCACAAAAGCGTACCCACCTCCGGGCACACGTCGAAACAGTGTCCTGGGCGCCACCCCTGTGCATACCCCACGGAAATCTATGCTGCACGTCCTTGCACAAACACCGTGATTATGTGTCTTCACACCCACTCAAAATTCACTCACATTTGTCTACACTTCTATATACACATGTCCCCATAGCCTCCGGCACCTTCTACACATGCAATTAATGTGTAAGCACACACCATTCAGCCTCACATGGGGGCCCCGGGCCTGCACATGGTCCAAGTGCTGGGTCTGGCTGCAAGTGAGATGCTCTAAGCAGCAGACCCCACTCCGCAGGACTGCCAGCGACCATCCTCTGCGACTATCAAATGGTCGTTTCAGCAGCTTTACCACAAGTAGGTACCTAGAATTCCAGTTAGAGCATCAGTCCTTTGGTCAGAGCCTTGTCTCCACTGAAATATGGCTCTAGCCTGCATTTACTTTCTCCCTCCCTTTCTTTTAAAAAAGGTTTTCATTACCATGGGTTCCTAACAGTTGTCTGTCTCTATAGGTGCATGTGTGTCTTGATACAGGCAGATGATGTGAATAGATCAGGTCAGGGTAATTGGGGAGCCATCACCTTAGGCATTTATCATTTCCTTCTGTTAGGAACATTTCAAGTCCATGCTTTTAGTTATTTTAAAGTATACCTTAACTTATTGTTGGCTACAGTCACTTTGTTGTGCTATCAAATGTTGTTCATCTAAAAACATTTTTTTAAAAACCAAATAAGGGGGTGGCACCTGTGGCTCAAGGAGTAGGGCACCAGCCCCATATACTGGAGGTCGTAGGTTCAAACCAGGCCCCAACCAAAAAAAAAAAAAAAAAAAAAAGCCAAAAAAAAAAAAAAAACTTCCTTTAGGCTCAGCGCCTGTGGTTCAAGCGGCTAAGGTGCCAACCACATACACCTGAGCTGGTGGGTTCGAATCCAACCCCTGACCCGCCAAGCAACAATGATGGCTGCAACCAAAAAAAAAAAAAATAGCCAAGCGTCGTGGCAAGCCCCTGTGGTCCCAGCTACTTGGGAGGCAGAGGCAGGAGACTCGCTTGAGCCCAGGAGTTGGAGGTTGCTGTGAGCTATGATGCCACAGCACTCTACCCAGGGGGACAGCTTGAGGCTCTGTGTCAAAAGTAAAAATAAAAAAATGAAATAAAAACCAAATATTGTTGGGTCAGGTGTGGTAGC
>CAUYQV010136179.1:0-19411 GCA_963574575.1 Galagoides demidoff | reverse complement strand
GACCTCAAAAAATTTACTTAAACGTGTCTGGTCCCTAATTTTTAAAGTGGTTGTTATAGTTGCATCTATCTGCAGATTCTTGTGAAGGTTAAATAAGAAAATAAGTTGTTGGCTTGGTGCCTGTGGCTCAATCGGTTAAGGTGCCAGCCACCTACACCTAAGGTGGCGGGTTCGAATCCCCAGCCCGGGCCTGCCAAACAACAATGATGGCTGCAACCAAAAAATGGCCGGGCATTGTGGCGGGCGCCTGTGGTTCCAGCTACTTGGGAAGCAGAGGCAGGAGACTCGCTTGAGCCCAGGAGTTGGAGGTTGCTATGAGCTGTAATGCCATGGCACTCTACCCAGGGGGATAGCTTGAGGCTCCGTCTCAAAAAAAAAAAAAAAAGAAAGAAAAAGCTATTCTTTCCCCCATTGAATTGTCGTGAAAAACCCTTATCAAAAATGAATTAATCATAAATACTGTACATAGGTTTACTCTAAACTCTTAGTCCTATTCCATTGATCCATTTGCCCTTATGTCAGTACCATACAATTTTTTTTTTGAGACAGAGTCTCACTATGTTGCACTTAGTAGAGTGCCATGGCATCACCGCTCACAACAACCTCAAACTTGGGTATAAACTATACTCTTGCCTCAGCCTCCCAAGTAGCTGAGATTATGGGTGCCTGCTACAACACCCAGCTATTTTTTTGTTGCAGTTGTCATTGCTGTTTAGCTGGCCCAGGCCAGGTTCAAACCCACAAGCCTGGGTGTACGTGACCAGCTCCCTACCCACTGAGCTACGGGCACCGTTCAGTACCATACAATTTTAATTACTGTTTTTCTTTAGCAAGTTTTAAAATTGAGAAGTATGAGTCCTCCAACTTTGTTATTTTTCAAGATTGTTTCATATATTCTGGATCCTTTGCATTTCCATGTGAGTTGTAGGATCAGCTTGCCAATTCTGTTTTTAAAAAAAGAAAAGAAAGAAATCAGCTAGGACTTTGCTAATAAGAGTTTTGAAGCATATTTCTATGTTAACAATACTAAGTATGCTTAGTCCATGAACATAGGGGCCTTTTCCATTTATTTAGATTATCTTCAATTTCTTTGAACAACTTTATGTAGATTCTTTTGCTGCTTTTGTAAAAGAACTTCTTTTGTTTATTCTTTAATATTTTATTCCTGCTATTATAAATGGAGTTTTCTTAGTTTCATTTTTGGATTGTTCATTGCTAGTTTATAGAAACACAGTTGATTTTTTTTTTTTTGAGACAGTCTCACTCTGTCGCCCTGGGTAGAGTGCCGTGGTGTCACAGTTCACAGTAACCTCAAACTCTTGGGCTCAATTGATCCTCTTGCCACAGCCTCCTGAGTAGCTGGGACTACAGACACCCACCACAATGCTCGGCTAGTTTTCTATTTTTAGTAGAAATGGGGTCTCACCCTACTCAGGCTGATCTCAAACTCCTGAGCTCCAGCAGTCCACCCACCTCAGCTTCCCAGAGTACTAGGATTACAGGGAAGAGCCACCTTGCCTAGTTATATACAATCGATTTTTGTATACTGATCTTATCTTCTGAAACTTTGCTGAACTTATTAGCTTTAGTAAGTAAAAGTTTTAATAAGTAATAAGTTTTTGTGGACTCTAGGGGTTTTCTACAAGATCATGTTATCTGTCAATACAGTTTTTGTTTGTTTGTTTTTGCAGTTTTTGGCCGGGGCTGGGTTTGAACTTGCCACCTCTGGCATGTGGAGCCTTTGCCTTACTCCTTTGAGCCACAGGTGCCACCCTTTGTCAATATAGTTTTAATATTTCTTTCCAGTCTCTATGCCTTTTATTTCATTTCCTTACCTAGAATCTGGCTTGACCTTCCTGTGTAGAGTGTTGAATAGCAGTAGTGAGAGCAGACATCGTTGTCTTATTCCTGATCTTTAACAGAAAGTTTGCAGTCTTTCACATTTCAGTATGGTATTAGGTGTGGATTTTTCATAGATGCTTTTTATCTGGTTGAGAATGTTTCCTCCAACATGCTTTGTATCTGTTTTCTGATTCAGTTTTCCCTATACGACATCTAGGGAAATGGATGAATGGATGTACAAATGTATAAGAAATGTACTCAAGGCACATATCAAATTAGAGATAAGATCAAGTTATCCTGACTTACAGTCCAATGTTTGCAACTGTACTATTTCCTATGGTTTCCTGCTGCAATTTCTTGTACCTTTCTAGAAAGACTTAAAAAGATTCATCTCTTCCACTTTTTTACTGAAAAGGTAAGCTCCATAAAGGTAGAGTCTGAATTTTTTACTTCTGTTTTGCTAAGACCTGGCACAGAGTAAGTGCTTAAGCAATCCCAAAGAAATAAAGCCATCTTAGATAAACATATACCTCTAGAGCCTTTATTATGTGCAAGGCAGTGTGGGCATATATCCCAGCCCACAGAGAGATTGTGGTTGAGGGAGATAAGAAATATTCACATTAAAAAAAGATAATGTCAAAGAGGTCTGATAATAGCAAATCAGTGGTTTTGAGAAGTGCTTAAAAAAGCAGAGCCTTTCAAAGAGAACTGAAAAAGGCTTTGTGGAAGAGATAGGACTTGATTAGAACCTTGAAGGATGGGTAGGAACTAGCGTGTGTGTGTTGAGGAAGTACCTTAGGCAGAGTTTTTAACAGGAAGTTAAAAATTTAACTTCTTCATTTTCACTGTTATATCAACTCTGACCATTAAAACCAATCCCTTCTACACAGGACATGCAAAGCATAAATAATAAAGTACTCAGAAAATCAGGTAACATTCAGACTCCCTCATCCTATTTTGGTCTTCGACTCACCCTAAGTCATTAGTCTTTTCTTTTTGTCCAGAACATTTATACTCAATTTGCTTCATCCTCCTGATACATAACTTTTTCAGCCAGTCTCAATTTCTGATCTACCATTCTCAATCTTTACATACCATCATGTTTAGTAATAATCACTGCTTCTCAGTGGTTTCTTAAGCTTGTGTGTCTTATAGGCTCTGAACTCCTCATCCTGCATACTGATCACATGTGCCTTTCAAAGATCAATGGAAGCCATCATATGAGCAGATAAGGGCTACAGTCTGGAAATTGTCGACCATTCATTCATCATACATTTATTGATCACCTGCTGTGAGCCAAGTATATGAATAATCAAGGGAGTATTCAGAAGTAGGTATACAGATCTAGTTTGGATAACACAATTATAATCTAAATAATCATGTAAATTGAGTCTTTTTCCATCACTAACTGGACTTAGTCTTTCAAATTCAGTGTCCTTGAAGAGAAGCATCTTATGTCTCTTTGATGGATATGCCTAGGACTGATACATTTGAATATTTAAAATAGTGATCGAGAAGCAAAAGTAAATGCAGATGTGGAATTATGTTCAATGCAAGGCTGACCAACTCCTATAGGTACTCATGCAGGGAATTATTTCAGAAATCACTGGCATAGTTAGGATTTGAGATGCCCCCAGAGCCACTATAATAGCATGATAATATTATAGTACTGTGTTAAACCAATCTAAGTCTAGACACAGCACACATGCAAGAAAGTGGATAGGAGAGGAAAATGGGTAGAGTTGACAGTTATCCATATCGGAACAAGTACAATGAAAATGAAAGACTTTGAGAAAGAAACCTTGCTGCAGTTTATTCCACTGCAACCTACAGTTATGACAAGGACAGCTGAATATAATTCAGGTCACAAGTAAGGGAAATTTGCATGGAAATAATTGTGAGTATTTACACAAAATGTTTTATTTTTGAAAATAAGGTAACCTCACCATTATCACCTCCTTTATTATAGAAACAAAACTCAGAATTAAAGTTTTATTCCTGGAAAGAGAATCTTTGGTGATGGAGATTCCAACTCTCCCTATTGTTTTTAACAATCTTGTGATTTTTCTGATTTCTATTAGAACCACCACCACAGTGATGGCCCCCAGGCATGTTACGTTATAGTTCTGTGATTGCACGTGTGACTGTTCGGTGGGGAGGCTCATGGGATAATTGGGATCCCCAGAGCCTACGCAGGGACTTCAGCTGCCCTCCCTTTAATGCTTCTCTTTTTACTTTTTTTTTCAGTAGAGTGCCATGGCATCACAGCTCACAGCAACCTCTAACTCTTGGGCTTAAGCGATTCTCATGCCTCAGCGTCCCAAGTAACTGGGGTTATAGGCACCCGCCACAAGGCCCGGCTATTTTTTGTTGTTGCAGTTGTCATCGTTTAGCAGGCCTGGGCTGGGCTTGAACCCGCCTGCATTGGTGTATGTGGCCAGTGCCCTACCCACTGACCTACAGACATCTCTTCTAATACTTATTCTCATATGAGAATCAGAATCTCAGCCCTGTCATTTACCACTCTATGGGCACATTCACCCATGTAAGCCTTCATTTCCTCATATGTAAAATGGAAGTATTAATTGAACTTTCTTACTAAAGTTATTCTGAGGACTCAATGTAAAACTTAGAGAATGTTGCCTTGTATGCCTACATAATTGTTTTATCCACACATGTGCTAGCTATAACTAGAATCTTTCCCCAAAAACATAGAGTTTCGCCAGCCATCTCTGGGCCCATCTCTTCATTCCAGGTAGAAGTGGGATAGGGATAATGGATGGGGCAAGGTGAGGCTATTTTTGCCATTTGATTTTCCACAGGTCACCTCTGGGCTCCCTAGATCTTGCCATATGATGGAGATCTGTGCCCCCACGCAGGAACGTTATTTACTATGTGGCAAAGGCACCAGCAAATATACACAGATGCTGGCTGTTAGCCAGCGCTGCCATGCTGGCATCCTGGATGGATTACCAAACCTGCCTCTGTGTCTGTCTTCCTGAACAGATGCCAGCTGTTTAACTTCATAGCTTTCATATGCATTTGAGGATTGGTGGGAGGTCCTGTGTGGACCCTACTGTAGGGCCTCTCTGCTTACTGGCATCTCCTCTGATTTCTTCCACTATTAGAAGTACACAGAAGTGGCTTTGGACTTGAGATTCAACTTAACTCTCTCAGTATTCTCTTTGTAGAGAGTCTCTAATACACAGCCTCTTTCAGCTGAGTTTGATTTATACCCCTCATTTGAATTTCCCTATTAGTGCTCACAGATACCTATTCCACTGCTCTCCTGAAGTAGATAACGGTTTTTAGAGTACCCTTTTCCTTGCTTTAATTATAGAAACCCTTTACAGGAAGTATTGCCCAACCAATCTTGTCTAAAGATGTTTCATTCTCACTTTAGGTGATGGGGCTTGGAGTTGAGATCTACCTTATCCTTGCTTTCTAGTAAAGCCCTGACCCCTACCTCACAGGACCTTCCTAGGCCTGCTGCCCACTCAGTCCTTTCATCTCTCCAGGAGCACCCCCATTCTTCTATGCTGTGCACTCTCCTCACAGTAGGTACCTGATGTCCACTGGCAAAATCAGTTTCCACAAGCATGACCTGTAACTGTAGCCCACCTCCCCTAAGGGCATTGCTCAAGTCTCTGCAGGTGCTGCAGCTGGGGGTGGAGAACTGCCATTTTAGTGTCTAAGAAGTCTTTTTTTTTTTTGGAGACAGAGTCTCAAGCTGTCACCCTGAGTAGAGTGCCACGGCGTCACAGCTCACAGCAACCTCCAACTCAGGCTCAAGCGATCCTCTTGCCTCAGTTTTTCTATTTTTAGTAGAGATAGGGTCTTGCTTTTGCTCAGGCTGGTCTCAAACTCATGAGCTCAAGCAATCCACCTGCCTTGGCCTCCCAGAGTGCTAGGATTACAGGCGTGAGTCACTGCGCCTGGCTGTCTAAGGATGGAACAGCCAGGCACAGTGGAACTTTAGGTGAAAATTGACTCTGATTTCCCTGAGATCTGAAATTTTTCTTAGAGGTGGATACCTCTTCGCCTTCAGTCTCCGTCCCTACCAGATGTTCCCCAGCAAGGATTTCCTTCTGCAGATGGCAAGAGAAAATCAGTTTCTGCTCCTGCTGTGCTTCCTCCTCCTGCCCTGATGTGGGGACATCCCTAGGAAGTTAGCTACCCCACGCCCTCTACCAGGATGTGGCTGAGTGGGGGTAGGGCATCTTGCACTTCCTTTTTCCAAGAGGCCATCCTCACTACTGTCATCCTTCTCGATGACCCCATAAGCTTACTTCATTGGTTGTTTGCTCCATGGTCCCTTAGGTCTTAGAGCAGTGGGTCTTAACTGGGGGTGATTTTGTCCCCCAGGGGTCACTAAGCAATGCCTGGAGACATTTTTGGTTTTCACAACTGAGGAGAGGGTATTGCTATTAACACCTAGTGAGTAAAGGCCAGGGATGCTGCTAGCCACCCTACTGTGCACAGGAAGTCCTCATGACAAAAATGTAGCAGGCCACTAATGTCATTAGTGCAGAAGTTGACAAAATGTCTTGGAAGGACTGCCTGCCTCACTGGAATCTTTGATGGCTACTCCACCAGCTGATTTGTCCTCAAGGACTCTTTTGCTGATCTTGCCACCAATAGATCTACAGGGAGGTCTCTTTCCCACTAATGGCTATTTGTACCCTGAATTGCAACTCTCTGCCCCCTTGCATGCTTGAACACCACAGGCAGTGGTGGTCTGCCTGCCTTTCATGCCCAACTCTGTACTTTGTCTGCAGGTTGCCCATTCTTAGGAACTTGAGGGTGCTCAAGGTCTGTGTCACATTCTCTGTGGCTAGCCCTTCCACTTTCTGGGGAAGGCTTTCTCACTGCGAGCAACTCATCCGCTACCAAATAACTCCAGTTACTGCTCCCACCTATGAAGCAGTTTAGTTCCTCAAAACCCAAGACCTCTAAGTTTTCCCTTGAAGGAAAAGTAGTAAGTCAGGAGGACTGTCTACTGAAGGACACAAACATCAAGTTCTATACCTATGGAAAGACATACCTTGTTAAAATTAAGATAAGACCTCTCAATATCTGTCAATTCAATGTCAGCCCAATCAAAATCCCAGAGGATTTTTAAACTTGACAAAATGATTCTAAAATGTATTAGAAAGAATAGAGATATAAATATAGCTAAGAAAAGCATGACATGGTGGCATGTGCCTGGAGTCCCACCTACTCAGGAGGTTGAGAGGAGTCACTTGAGCCCAGAAGTTCAAGGGTACAGAGCATAATGGTCACACCTGTGAATAACCACTTGCAACATAACAAGACTCCATTGCGAAAAAGCACTAAAAAAAAAAAAAAAGGGATAAGGAGCAGGAGTTTGCCCTAGGGGACAGTAAAATAGGCATTTACTAATACAGAAATAGGTAGAAGAATTGTAACAGGATTCAGAATAGATCCAACTGAATGTAAAAATGTCTATGATAAAGTTATTTCAAGAAATAAATGAATATATAGTATTGGGATCATTCAATAAATAGTGTTGGGATAATTGGCTCAGCATTTGCACAAGTTCAAGGGATTTCTACCTTAATGGTTATGCAAAATAGTCCAGGCTTTGGGAGAGTGGCAGTCATGGCGCCACTGGTGAGATACTGCCTACCCAGCGAACATCTGTGTAACTTGGAGGAGGGCAGCCTGGGCAGCAGAACCCACACCCGGGCATAGCTACATTTTTTTTGTCTCTTGCCAGCTGCCTGACAGCAGTGAGAGCGGCGTACTTCCTGTGGTGTCTGTGATGAGAGAAACAGAGTCTCAATTACTGCCAGATGTGGGAGCTATTATTACCTGTAAGGTCTCTAGCATCAGTTCACACTTTGCTAAAGTACACATCCTATATGTGGGGTCCACACCACTTAAGAACTCTTCGAAGAACAATCCGCAAAGAAGATGTCCAAGCAACTGAAAAAGACAAGGTTGAAATTTATAAAAGTTTCCACCCAGGTGACATTGTCTTGGCCAAAGTGATCTCCCTAGGTGATGCACAGTCCAACTACTTACTGACCACTGCCAAAAATGAGTTAGGAGTGGTGGTAGCCCATAGTTGAGTCAGGTGTCCAGATGGTTCCCATCAGCTGGTGTGAGATGCCGTGCCCTAAGACCCACATTAAAGAGTCCCAGAAAGTGGCCTGAGTACAGCCTGAATTCTTGCAGACCTAAGAATCCACATTTTACCCCATGGAGTGGGATAAGCTGTTTCTAAGAGTACGTATGTGAAAATAACACCAAGCTGCCATTGTCTTTATTCAAATACTAGGGATCAGCAAGCAACCACATCTAGAAAAATCTGCTAGAAATTTACTCAGTAGGTGGAACATTTTTCTTGTCCTTGTTTCAGTGAATTTCATTCTCTTGAATTGTAACAACTTGTGCTTTGGAGACACCAGCAGCAAAACTGTGTGATTTCAGAAATAGCCTAGTCCTCTTGACAATCCTTATAAATGCATTTTTTTTTTTTTACTAAAAGGAGAAAAGTTATCCAAAATAAATTTGAAATTGATTAAAGATTTAAATGTAAAAAAAAACACTTTAAAACAAAAAATTGAGCATGCATTATTAGCATGTATACAATCTTGCGGTGAGGGAAGTCTGAAGAAGATTTAGAATCCAGAAGTCAAAAAGGAAGAATGGTTAATAAATTCGATCATGTAAAGTTTAAAGCAAAAATAAAGATGAAAGAAAAGTAACTGGGTAAAATACTTGTAGCACAGATGATAGATTAAGGATAAATATTTTTAGTGAAAAAAGAGTTCTTACAAATCAATTAAAGATGAAATTTCCCTGTCTCTTTGTCTCTCTCTCTTTTTTTTTTGAGACAAGAGTCTCACTCTGTCACCCTGGGGTTAAGTGCCATAGTGTCATAGCTCACAGCAACCTCAAACTCCTAGCCTGAAGTGATCTTGCCTCAGCCTTCCAAGTAGCTGGGACTATGGGTGCCCTCCACAATGGCTCTAGCTCGTTTTTCTATTTTTAGTAGAGAGAGTCTCATTCTTGCTCAAGCTGATCTCCAACTTCTGAGCTCAAACAATCCACCCACCTCAGCCTCCCAGTGTGCTAGGATTACAGGCATGAGCCACCGCACCTGGCTTAAGATGAAATTTCTCAATAAGAAACTGAGTAGGGGGGCACCTGTGGCTCAGTGAGTGGGGCACCGGCCCCATATCCCGAGGGTTCAAACCCGGCCCTGGCCAAACTGCAACAACAAAATAACCGGGCATTGTGGTGGGTACCTGTAGTCCCAGCTACTCGGGAGACTGAGGCAAGAGAATCACCTAAGCCCAAGAGCTGGGGGTTGCTGTGAGCTGTAATGCCATAGCACTCTACCCAGGGCAACAAAGTGAGACCCTGTCTCAAGAAAAGAAAAGAAAATGAATAAAGGGCATGAATAGGTGATTTGCAGGAGGGACAATGCAGGGGTCAATAAATGTGAACAAAAGTTCAACTTTATTATCAAATGTAAATTAAAAGGGTAACAGTCAAAAGATGAGAAGACATCTTTTTTAAACTCTAAGAAGGAAGCTAGTCTATAAAACTTCAAAGACGGTTTACCTGGGTTCCTTGCTTTTTCTCCCTGCATCTTCCCACCCATAACCTGGTTCTCCCCACAGGAGGTCCCTTCTCCCCTGACCTCCTGGTGAAGATGGAGTGAGTCTGTCTCACTACACGTGCCAATAAAGACTCTCCCTCCCAGTTCAAGTTGGTTGGTTGGTTTGTTTTTGGTTTTGTTTTGCTTTTGTGCTTTGAGACCACAGACCTTTTACCTAGGTGACGAACACCAAGAATTGTCCAGGTGAGGACTCACCCCAGAGTCGTATCATACAGGTTTCACTTTGTTCTGGTTAGCCCAAACATAGAAGGGTTTGAGCAAAACGCAGCCACCACAGCATTTATACAACAGGAATCATCCTTAGGCATTAGTTAGCACAAATGGGCTTGCTGCAGGTGAAAAATGACAAAAGAAGAAGAAGGTGTGGAAGGGAATGATGATGTTAACAGTAATTCATATAGTCCTCAAATATGTGCCTGACACTATTCTAAATGAATTCATTCAATGCTCACTACAACTTTTCTGAGGTAACTACTAATATCATGCCCCATTTTATGGATGGGGAAAGCGAGGCACAGCAAAGCTAGAGATAACTTGTTTGAGATCATACAATCAATGGCAGAGGTTAGGCATGGTCGTATGCACCCATGGTCTCAGCTACTTGGGAGGCTGAGGCAGGAAGATGACTTGAGCCCAGCAGTTGCAGACCATCCTAAACAACATCGTGAAACCCTATCTCTCTAAAAAAAAAAAAAAAAAAGTGGCAGAGCTAGAATTCGAACCCAGAAAATCTGGTGTGAAGTTCACACTTAGCCATCACACTGAGAAGAATCAAAGGAGAAAAAAAGGAATTATCCACGAGGACAAAAATAGGAAGTAAAAAAGAAGAAAACCTCAGTTCACCAGCACGGCAGAAGACAGTTGGTAGATGGTACCCAGTCTCTAGTCAGGCCCCCGGCCAGGCTCTGGAATGCCCACCTCTGTCTCTTCTTAACAAAGCTTCCTGAGATGATCTGATTTGGGCAAAAGAGTTCAAATTAGTGAAAAAAAATGGAATCCAGAGAATCAATGTTTTTTTTTTTTTTATATCATGAACAATTGTTTTTAGAAGGAATCCATGCGATTCCAGGAATACAAAAATGCTGCCTTTGTGAGTTGGTTTTTTTATTATTGTTTCAGGTTCATTGAAGGTACAAAGAATTAGGTTACACTGTTTGCATTTATTAGGTAAAGTCCCTCTTATAACTGTGTCCCACCCCCAAGAGGTGTGCCATACACCGTGAATCCCCATTCCCCTTCTTTGCTCCCCTCTGCCCACTCCCTTATTCCTCTGCCCCCCACCTTGAATTGATTTTTTCCCTCTCTTTAATCATCTATTGGCTTCATCGCCTTTTCGCTTTTGTTTTTCTCCCCTTTGCCCAAGCACAATCCAGAGTAATAAAATCAAAATATCCACTTATGTCCTTTGACCCAGAATTTCACTATAAATTAGACATGAAAAGGCCAAAGTTTCAGCTGTTGAACAATAATAAGCCCTTACATCCTAGGAAGATTGAAGAATAAACTGAAGGTGAGTTCCACTTCTTAAATTCTTTAAAGACACATCGTGCCACATCTTTAGGATTCTGTGAGACATTAAGCCTTTATTTATGAAGTAAACACTAAGATTGGAGAAAAAGTTGGAACGCTTAACCCCCTAGACCAAATTTTAGTAGGACATGACTGGAAATTTGGAAATTCATTTCTGGAGAAGAAATAGACTCCAATATTCATCCACTCAGCATCTAGCCACGCCCTCTCCCCCGAGCTCCAAAGCCTAATACCCAGCTGTTTGCTGAGCTTCTGTCCTTGGGTGACCTGCAGGCACTTGACAATAATTCACCAGGCACCCACGTGACCTTCTCCTTTTCCCTTTGAACTGCTCCTCCTCTTCTGTTCTCCATCTCAGTGATGACACCACTACCATTCCAGCTACCCAGGCCAGACACCTACAAGTCATCTAGATTAGTAGCCAGCAAGCTTTTTCCATAAAGGACCGAATACAGAAATATCTGAAATTTTCAGGGCACATGGTATCTGTTGAGACTACTCAACTAAATGGTTGGATGAAAGGAACCATCAACAATAAATACGTGACGAGGCCAGGCACCCTAGCTCATGCCTGTACTCCTAGCACTCTGGGAGGCCGAGGCAAGAGAATCACGTAAGCCCAAGAGTTAGAGGTTGCTGTGAGCTGTGACGCCACAGCACTCTATCGAGGGTGACATAGTGAGACTCTGACTCAAAACAAACAAAAACCAATATGTAACAAATGGGTGGGGCTATGTTTCAGTAAAATTTTATGTGCTCTGAAATTTGAATTTCATATAATTTTCATATGTTACAGACAAAAATCTCTTTTGACTTTTTCCAGCTGTTTTAAAATGTAGAAACCATTCTCGGCTCATCCACTCCGGCTTGCCATCCTCGTAGCTATGGCGATTACTGCTCTTGGTCAGGCTGGCTCTGCAGCTGTGTGTGTCTGTGTCTATGTGTGTGTGCGTGCACATGCTGGGAGGGTTGATCAAGGCTTCCCCCACCTGCCTTCTCTACAGGCAGGTCCCAGCCTGAAAACTGAAGAATTGGCGGGGGTGGGGTGGGGGAGGGACTAAGAGGGAAGCAGACATGAAAGAATATATATGGACAAATAGCTCCTCAGAAAAAAATGCCCTGGAAACACTTCTCCAGATTAAAGCTGCTGATAAAAATATGGAAGTAAAGAAGAGCTCCTTGGTACTAAAGAAGTTGAAGATTACAACAAGTGTGTTGTTAATCTTAAGAACGAGGGGGGAATGAAAATACCATTTATTAGTACAAAGAATCAGTGAAGAGACTATGAAATTTGACATGAATTACAAAAAAAAATCCCTTAGCTCATGGGTGGTATAAAAATAAGTGGACTAGATTTGGCATACGAATGGCTTGCTGCTCTAGAACCCTCACTCTCCTTCCTTTCTCACATCTGATCAGGCAAAGCTTACAGACCTCACTTTCTAAATAGTCCTTGAATCATCCCACCTCTTCCTTCATGTTTATACCATTTTACTTCAGATACTTTTCCATATTGCTTTCTGGCACAGGCAGTTAAGCAACATCCAGGAGTACAAGGAAAGATCCTTTACTACTATGCAGTACACATGCTGCCCACATTTTTTTTTTTAAGTTCCTCATGGTATAAAGCATAAGCTACAGATTAGTTTTCCTCTTCTTTCATCTGGCACTGAAGAAACAATTTGTTAATGTATGCCACTGTTTTCTGCTGTGGCCTGGAAGTAGACGGTTAATAGTGCTACATCAATCTAGCCCCAATGAAAGGGTCTACAAAGTAGAGAATGGGAGGTAGCTCTTGAATGAGTTCTGGCTCTGTCTCACCTCCTGTGCAGGCTGGACTCAGTCCAGCTCCTTCTTTCTGGTGATCTCCAGACCGGTATTCAGATCTGCTTTAGCCTAGAACCACACTATTTATCTGTGGTTAGGACCCAGTTAATCTGCCAAGGACATTTGAGGTATTTGTTCCTCAATTTCTGGTCCTCTTCCCTATCTGTACTTTCAGTGTGGCATTAGACAGTACACCATTCTTGTTTGGAAACATGACCACAGGATCATCATGGGAGCTAGACGTGATGATAGTCTCCAAGTCATGGTGTCAGTGAGCAAGGGTTGTTACATGTATTACTCTTTGATGTCACTCCTGTGTAAAGGGGGAAAGGGGAAAGATGATCTGGTTCCTATTTTATTGTATTCATTTACTGGAATATAAGATACGTCTTTATTTATTTATTTTTTTGAGACAGAATCTCACTATGTCACCCTTGGTGGAGTGCCGTGGCATCACAGCTCACAGCAACCTCAAACTCTTGGGCTTAAGCAATTCTCTTGCCTCAGCCTCCTAAGTAGATAGGACTACAGGCACCACCATGATGCCTGTATAGTTTTTCTATATATATATATATATATTTTTTTTTTTAAGAGACAGAGACTCACTTTATTACCCTCAGTAGAGTGCTATGGCGTTACAGCTCACAGCAACCTCCAACTCCTGGGCTTAGGCGATTCTTCTGCCTCAGCCTCCCAAGTAGCTGGCACTACAGGCACCCACCACAACACCTGGCTATTTTTTTGTTGCAGTTTGGCCAGGGTCCGGTTTGAACCCGGTTTGAACCCACCACCCTCGGTATATGGGGCTGGCGCCCTACTCACTGAGCCACAGGTGCTGCCCAGTTTTTCTATTTTTAGTAGAGATGGGATCTCCCTCTTTCAGGCTGATCTTGAACTCCTGAGCTCAAGCTATACTCCCACCTTGGCCTCCCAGAGGGCTACCTCGCTCAACCAACATTTCACATTTTTGATTGTTTCTTTTTTCTATATTTTCTATTAAGTCAGTTTCTTAATAAAGCATATTTTCCCTATTTTTGACACGATGATTATAACCTATGACAGTAAAACTGCTCATTGGAGCAAAAACCCTTTCATCAACAAACACCAAGAAATGTTTTATAAAATATAACATCAAAAATAGCTATTGTATATCATCTTCCCTCTTCTCAAATCTTGTTTCCTCTCCTCCATCTAACTAACAACAAATGATCTTCCTTCTGATTACACTGAAAAAAATAGAAGGAATTAGAAAATGTCCTAAAAAAATGAAAATGTCCTAATCCTCCCCACTGCCCAATCTACCAACCTGCCTGCTGCCTTTCCTGGTGATCTCATCCATCCAGTCTCATGGTCACATATAGGCTGTTGACTTCCAAATTTGTGTCTCCAACACAATTAAATTTCTCTAAATTTAAAAATCTTATGCTCAATTGTATAAAGACCTCTCCCCTTGCAAGGTATTCTTTTTTCTTTTTAAGATAGGGTCTCATGCTGTTGTCCAGGCTAGAGTGTAGTGGTATCTATGATCATAGCTCACTGCAGCCTCCAACCTTTGGGCTCACGTGAATTTCCTGCCTCAGCCTCCAGAGTATCTGGTACTATAGGCAGACATCACCATGCTGAGGTAATTTATAGATTTTTTTGTAGGGTCATAGTCTCTCTAAATTGTCCGGGCTGGTCTTGAACTCCTAGCCTCAAGCAGTCCTCCTACCTCGGCCTCCCAAAGTGCAGGATCACAAGCATGAGCCACTGCTCTTGGCTTCGAAATGGGATTTCCATCCCCCAAGACTGCTCTTTTCCCAGAGTTCCCTGTCTCAGTAAATGGTACCATCACTCAATCGGCTGCTCAGACCAGAAACCTAGGAGTCAGGTCTTTCTTCTCTCACACACATACCTTTATGCTTGACTTTATCTTCAAACTGTACCTGTAATCTTATCCTTTCTCACCACATCCATCACTACCATCGGAGTCCAAATAACTTTCATCCTATGCCTGGCTCACCACAAGAGCCTTTCCAACTTATCTCCCCACATCAGCCTTTACTGCCTTAGAGGCTATTCTCAACTCTATAACCAAAGAAATCCCTTTTACAACACAAGGCAGATCACATCATACCTCTGTTCAAATCCTCTGATGGCTTCTTCTCTCACCACAATTAAAAGCAAAAGCCTACAAAGCCCTGGCTGAGCTGGCACTTTGCAATCTCTAGAGAGCAGCTGCTGTCCCTCTCCCATGCTCCCACTCCACTCCAATCGCACAGGCTCCTTATCGGTCCTTGTACACACCATGTCCGCGTCTTCCCCAGGGCATTTGTACTTGCTCTTTTCTCTGCTTGGAATGCTCTTTCCCAAAATGACATGCTGATTTTCTTCTTCATTTTGGGGCTCTATTCACAGGTCACTGATACGGTTTGGCTGTTTGTCCCCTTCAAATCTCATGTTGAAATTTGATCCCCAGTGTTGAATGTGGGGTCTGGTTGGAGATATTTTTGTCATAGGAGCGGATCCCTCATGAATGACTTGGTGCCCTCCTTGTGATAAGGAGCTCTTGCTTTACTAGTTCACAGGAGAGCTGGTTATTTAAAGCATCCTGGTTTTACCTCCTCCCTCTCTTGTTCATTCTTTCACCATGTGACACACTTGCTCCCCCTTTGCCTTCTGTTTTGATTGGAAGGTCCTTGAAGCCTTCACCAGAAGCAGATGCTGGTGCAATGCTTCTCTACAGTCTTCAGAACCGTGAGCTGAATAAACCTCTTTTCTGTATAAATCACACAACCTCAGGTATTTCCTGCATCGCAATGCAAATGCGAAATGAACTTATAACTTCAACTCCTCAGAGACTTTCCCTGAAATAATAACCTCTCAGCCTACTGCAGGACTCTCCACCCCCTAAACCTGCTTTACATTTCTCCATGCCAGTTCACATCCTCTGACATTATAATATTGCATTTTTTGGTTTGTGATTTTTCTCCCTCAACTAGAATGTAAGCTCCATGAGGGTAGAACCTTTGTCTTGTTCACTGCTGTGTCCTCAGCTCCTGAAACACATTCTGGCATGTAATAGATGCTCAAAAATTATTTGTTGAATGAAAGTCACTGCTGAGTGTGCAAGAAAGTTAGGTTCCAGAAGGGATGAGGGAACTGAAAACTAGAGTGGTATGCAGGTGACCTGAGATCTAGTGATTTGAGTTTCAACCTCTGTGGCCAAGATTATTAGCTATTTATTAACATCCATTCTCCCTTATGTCCATAGTTACAGGACTCCTAATTTTAACTGGCCACATGGCCACCTAAAGACTACTGTGACTAAGTTCTCACTGATGGGATGTAAAAGCAAATTTCATGTAGAAGTTACTTGCTTTAAAAGATAGTTATCATGTTCCTTCCTCCTGACCCTTTACTGTTTTCCTGCTGGCTGAAATGTGAAAGTGAAGGATAGAACTGGAGTAGCCATCTTAGACCATAAGGAAACCTGAGAAACTCATCAGTGCCCTGGCTCATGCCTGTAATCCTAGCACTCTGGGAGGCCAAGGCAGGTGGATTGCCTGAGCTCAGGAGTTTGAGACCAGCCTGAGCAAGAGTGAGACCTTGTCTCTGAAAAATAGCCAGGTGTTGTGTCAGGCACCTGTAGTCCCAGCTACTTGGGAGCCTAAAGCAAGAAGATCTCTTGAGCCCAAGAGTTTGAGGTTGCTGTGAGCTACGATGACCCCACGGCACTCTACCCAGGGTGACAGAGTGAGACTGTCTCAAAAGAAAAAAAAAAAGGAAATCTGAGAAACAGAGTCCACATAGAGTGGAACAACAGGATAGAAGGAACCTGGGTGGCCTAAAGGATTGTGGGAACAATCACTCTCTACCAGTTTTCAGACTATCTCTGAAATGTTATGGGAGAATTTTCCTTTTATATGTGGCCCTGTTATTTTGGACACTGTTGCTTTCAGCTGAACTGAACACTAACCCATACAATACACATACAGAAAGAGAAGCCAAGGCTTTGGAACCAAGAGCTGCACATGAAGCTTGGACCTTCAATTGGCTTTTCCCTCTGTGAAATGGTGAATTTGAAAAACACCTATCCACTGGTTTCCTGCCTAGGGTTCTGGTGGGTTCTGGGCAGAAAAATAGAGCTCACTTGAGAATTCATAACCACTAAGAGAGAAGGATTTTTAAAACAGGATATAAAAAACACCACCCAAAGGGAGAGAAGATGCATCTGAGTACATTAAAATAAAAATCACACACCGAGTGATGAAAAACACCAGAAATGAAGTTAAAGACAAACCACAGACTAGATAAACAACAAGGGATTCGTGCAGGAAAATATAAAGAACGCTACAAAGCAGTCAGAAATTAGACAAATGACCTCGTAGGAAACAATGGAGAATGGACACAAAGAGCTCCTTCACAGAGGAGGAAACCTTCACGGCCACCAAACAAATGCAAAGGTGTCCAACCTCCAAACTGATCCTGGAAATGTTAATTAAAATAGCTTGCCCTTAGTGAGTCTCTGTGTCAGGCAACACCCTGAGTGCTCTACATAAGACACCATTTCACACTCCTCAGATCGGTAAAACTCATGAAAGCACAACACGTAACCAGTTCTGGCAAGGATATGAAGCATTGGAAAGTTCTAGGCACTACCAGCGAGAATACATTATGGGGCGATTTGGCAATATTTAGTAAAGTTGAAGATGCAAATCATTTCTAGAAGAATACGCAGGGAAAATCTTGCATGTGTGCTCAAGAATGTTTACAGCAACCGTATTGTAATGGCGAAAAAAACGAAAACAATAGACATGTCCTCCACCAGGAGAGTGGATAAGAAAATATGGATACTCTGGAATGCTCCACAACAAAGAACATGAAGGAACTCGCTTTGCACGCGTCAACATAGATAAATCTCACAAGCAAAATGCTGAAAGAAACAGGAACATTTCAGGGTGAAACATGCAGATTAACATTTGTACATAACTTTAAAATATGTGGAACAATCCTGTATTATTCATGAACATCCTCATTAATGTAATAGTATGAAAGTATTCAAGATAATGGTACCTCTAAGGAGAGATGATGTAAAAGAGATTCTGGCAAGGGTATATACAGGGTGTCCTCTCTGTTTACGACGTTTTCTTATTTAAAAAAAAGATAACATTGAGTTTAACCACCCTCCACACATATGTGAACTCTTTGGTTAGTTTCAATTTGACAGTGAATACACGTGGGGTTTGTCTTTTAATTCTTTAGATATTTCACTTAGGATAACAGTCTCCAGTTCCATCCATATTTTTATAAAAGACAGTAAGTTTTCCTTTTTCATGGCTGAGTAGTATTCTGTGGTATACCTATAACACATCTTGTGAATCCACTCATGATGGGCACGTGGAGGAGGGAGGGATGGGAAAAAAAACCTACCTAACAGGTAAAATGAACACTATTCTGATAAGGGACACACTTTTAACCCTGATTTAAGCATTATAAAAGTGATCCATGTAACCAAAAACATTTGTGTTCCAGTAATACTTTGAGATATAAAAGAAGATAGCAAGTAAATGTGGCATAGGGTTACACTTTGATAAAGCTACACCCAGGCATGATGACACATGCCTGTGATCCCAGCTAGTCAAGGGACTGAGGCAGGAGAATCATTTGAGCCCAGGAGTTCACAGTTACAGTGCTCTATGATCACACCTATGACCAGCCACTGCACTCTAGCCTGGGAAACAAAGCAAGCACCCAACTCCGATAAACAACAGCAATGGCAATGTTAAAACTAAGTAGCAGGTATACTAGTGTTCGTAGGTTGGTCTCTATTCATTTCTGAATACTTGAAATATTGACAATAAACATATAAAAACGTAACCCAGTCATTTTGGAAAAAAAAATTAGAAACTAGCCAAAAAATTACATCTCATCATCCAGAAATGTTAACATTTTCACCTAAAATTTTTCACTGATTGTAAGTACTTATTGAACCCCTACTTTGTACCAAATTAGGATACTGGATAAATTTTTTTTTTCTTGAGACAGTCTTGCTCTGTCATCCTGGCTAGAGTTCAGTGGTGTCATTATAGTTCATAGAAACCTCAAACTCCTGGGTTCAAGCAACCTCCTGCATCAGCCTCCCAAATAGCTGGGACTACAGGCACCCACCACCAGGCCAGACTAATTTTTCTATTTTTAGTAGAGATGGGGTCTTTCTCAGGCTTGTCCTTGGCCTCTCACAGTGCTAGGATTATAGGTGTGAGCCTGTATTAACACATTTAATCCTCACAACTACCCTCTGAAATAGGTACTATTATTATCATTGCCATTCACATTTTCAAAAAGAGGAATCAGAGGCACAGAGAATAACTTACAGCTAGTAAATGGTGGGGCCAGGATTCCTACCAGGCTGTCTGGCTCCAGAGCCCTTGTTTTTTTTTTTTTTATTAATTGATAGCTGTATATATTAATGCAAACATGGGGTACATTGTACTGTTTTCATATACAATTTGAAATACTTTCATCAAGCTGGTTAACATAGATTTCATGTCATTTGCTTAGTCATTGTATCAAAAC
>CAUYQV010136178.1:0-71073 GCA_963574575.1 Galagoides demidoff | reverse complement strand
CCTGTGGTCCCAGCTACTTGGGAGGCGGAGGCAGGAGACTCGCTTGAGCCCAGGAGTTGGAGGTTGCTATGAGCTGTGATGCCATGGCACTCTACCCAGGGGGATAGCTTGAGGCTCCGTCTCAAAAAAAAAAAAAATATTCTCTACTAAAAATAGAAAAACTAGCTAGCTATGGTGACAGGCACCTGTAATCCCAGCTACTTGGAAGGCTGAGGCAAGAGGATTTCTTGAGCCAAAGAATTTGAGGTTGCTGTTAGCTGTGATGACACCATGGCACTCTAGCCTGAGACCCTTTCATAAAGGCACCACACAGAGAGGCCCATGTGGCCTGCAGCCAACGGACAGCCCCTGCAGAAACAGGGTGCAGATAAAAATTCTAAACAAAATGTTAGTAAATCAAATCCAACAATGTATAAAAAGAATTACTACAAAGAAGTGAGAATTATGTCAGGTATAGCTAGGCCAGTTCAACATTTGAAAAATCTATAAATGCAATTCAGCACATCAAAAGGCTAAAGAAGAAAAATCATATGATCAATAGGTGCAGAAAGAGCATTTAACGAAATCTAACATTCATTCACAATGTTTAAAAACACTCAACCAAGTGCTGTAGCTCACACCTGTAATCCCAGCACTCTGAGAGGCAGAGGTGGATGGATCCCTTGAGCTCAGGAGTTCAAGACCAACCTGAGCAAGAGTGAGACCCCATTACTACTAAAAATAGAAAAACTATTTTCTACAGGTTTTGTGGTGGCACCTGTAGTCCCAGCTATTTAGTAGGCTAAGGTAGGAGGATCACTTACAGTGAGGTATGATGCCACCACACTCTACCCAGAGTAACAAAGTGAGACTCTGTCTCAAAATAATAAAATAAAATCACTGTCAGCAAATTAAGAATGAAAGTTAGAAATTTCCTCAATTTGATAAAGAGCATCTGCAAAAATCTGTGGCTAACATGACACTTAATGGTGAGAAACTAGGTTTCCACTAAGATCTGGAACATGGTGAAGATGGGTTCTCTCAACTCTCCCTTCCCACACAGCAGTGGAAATCATAGCAAATCCACTAAGACAAGAAAATAAAAGTATACAGATAGGGAAGGAAGAAGGAAAACTGTCTGTTCCCAAATGACAGGATGGACTATGTAGAAAATGCCAAAGAATCAACAACTGAACAATTCCTGGAACTGTAAGTGACTATATTAAGGTTACAGGACACAAGGAACACATAAAAGTTAATGGTTTTCCTGCCAGCAATGGATAATTAGATTTTGAAACTTAAAACACAATGCCACTATGAACAAAAGTTCTGTGAAAAGGAACTGGAGGAAACAATTTGCACCCTTCAGTGTAAACACAAGTGCTTCTGGGGAGGAAGGCAAGGGCTCCAGTTGTATTGCAGAAGCCCCTGCCCAGGTTCCAGCCAGGTCTGTTAACACAAATGAAGGGCTGAAACCACTCAGTTCTGATCAGAACTCTCAGCCTGGTCCTGCTGGGTCCATACAGCTCAGCCAAGCCTCAAACCAGAAGTCTCCTTCCCTGTTTCTTGAGTGTGGAGAGGGCCATGCTCCCATCCATTTACACCTGCCTTCCTTTCCCCCTCTGGCAGAGAGCTATCCCACTCATTCAGCCTGAGGTCTGTTTTCTCCTCATGTAAAAAGGCAATTGAGAAGAAAGCTAGTGTGCAGTTTAAGTAGCAAGCTAATATAAAGTTATTTCCTAGTTTTTGTTTTTTAAAAATAAATATAAGCACTAAAAGTTCAGTTCTGTTACATGAATATGTTGTGCAGAGGTGAATTCTGTGCTTTCAGCGCAACAGTCACTTAGATAACGTGCACCATATCCACTAAATAATTTCTTATCCCCCAAGCCCTCCATTTGCCCCTTCCAAGTCTCCAGTGGCACCATTCCTCTCTCTACGGCCACTTACAGGTAAGAACATGTAGTATTCATGTGGTATTTGGCTTTCTGTTTCTGGCTTGATTCATGTACAATAACGGCCTCCAGACCTCCATGTTGCTACAAAATACATGCCAATTCTCATCTGAATAGTGCTCCACAGTGTGACTCAAATATGAATTTGTTAATTTCCTATGTATATGACCTTTAGGACCCCAAAACTGCCCCAAAGTCACCAGAGGGAAAATGGAAAACTGTATTTAAATGTACCTTTATTTATAAAATGTTCACTACAAAATTTTACAAAGAGGTGGCCAATGTGCAGAGAATATGCTGTAAACATTTTATAAAATTTTGTACATTTAGCTACAATTTCCCATTTTCCCTATGCATGGTGACTTTAGGGGCACCCTGTATTTTCCTTTTGAAGCACTGCATGAAGTTGTTCTGTTAACTTGAAGGCTAATCCATGCTGCCAATCAGTTAGGGTTCTCCGTGAAAGAGCCAGTTGCTTGTGCTTTGAAACTTACTGAGGTCTAAGCATCAGACAACTTGGACAATGCATTCTTTCATAATTTCTACATCACTGAATGGCTTCCTTCTTTCCCTTATTGTAGAAGCTACTTTATAAGTTCCTTTAGTGGCATTATTTCTAGGTCTTATTCCTGTTTGAAAGGACTGTTTTTGCTTTTTGCTTTTCATCTTTTAATTTCTGAAATATAACCTTTCAAACATCACCCTCTAGTTTAAAATATTTGTGGTCCTTATGGGTGTTACAATGCTGATGAGTACTGAATTTCTTTAATGCTGATCTTCCAGTATCACAAAGCAGGTAAATCATTTTATCTTTGTCAGAAATAGATAATATTGTAATTCTCAATCTCATTAAAAAGTATGTTACTTTCCTTCAGTGTTCTCTTGGTCTTTATTAAGCAGAAAGAATTAAAAAATACTGTCAAGCTGCATAGCTATTCACAAGTTCCACTTCAAACAGAAACACACTGCACTGTTGTCAAAAGCTGCTAACAGGCTGGTGAATGTGATTCCCATAAACTCTCACCAACCACCCCGCCTCAGCCAGGAGGAGGTGGGGTTAGAACTAAATCTCAAGCATAGGGGCCATTGGTTTAGCCCTTGTAGTTCACTAATGTTCTCACTGTGCCATACAGTCTGGAGGATTATTTTAATGAAACTTATTTTATTCTTTGGTATTTTAAAAACAAAATGACAATATAAAAGACAAAGAGAATTTTGTCTCTTTGAATGAAATAAATGAAAATAAACACATTTGTCCTGTGTAATTTGGATTTAGTCCAAAGACCACACTAGAAGGCCACACGTGGCATTAAGGTCACAGGTTCCCCCCACCCCGCTCAGTGCATTAAGTAAGGGCTGATTCTGTGAGATTGCTACTGAGGACAGTTTTATCCACACCACACTGCACAGCAGCATAGCCAGACACACACCAAGCCTGTGTGGTGACAGAGCACAAGACACTGCCCCACAGTGCTCCACCTGCCTCTAGGACACAGTAAAGCCTGCTCCATCCAGGGCCTCCAACAAAAGCACAGCTAGAAAGTCCTCAGATTCCTCAGATTTTCTGGAAATGAAGCAACAAACTCCTAAATAATTTGTAGGCCAGAAAAATCACAATAGAAACAGAAACTTTTTTTTTTTTTCAGAGACAGTCTCACTTTATTGCCCTAGGTAAGAGTGCTGTGGCATCACAGCTCACAGCAACCTCCAACTCCTGGGCTTAGGCGATTCTCTTGCCTCAGCCTCCTGAGTTGTTGGGACTATAGGCACCCGCCACAACATCTGGCTATTTTTTGTTGCAGTTGGGTCAAGCTGGGTTCAAACCCGCCACCCTCAGTATGTGGGGCCAGTGCCCTACCCACTGTGCCATAGGCACAGCCCAGAAACAGAAAACATTTTTAATCAAGTGATACAATAAAACTTATTTCTACCCTAGAGTGCATATTTAAATAAAAGGCTGAAAGTCATTTATCTATGTACCCAAGTTAGCAAAAGAAAGTAAAAATAGGCTCGGCACCTGTGGCTCAAGTGGCTAAGGTGCCAGCCACATACACCTAAGGTGGTGGGTTTGAATCCAGCCCCGGCCCGCCAAACAACAATGATGGCTGCAACCAAAAAAATAGCCAAGCGTTGTGGCAGGCGCCTGTGGTCCCAGCTACTTGGGAGGCGGAGGCAGGAGACTCGCTTGACCCCAGGAGTTGGAGATTGCTGTGAGTGATGCCACAGCACTCTACCCAGGGGGACAGCTTGAGACTCCGTCTCAAAAAAAAAAAAGTAATGAAATAACAGCAGGCTGTCTCCCTGACAAATATGTTAAAATCAAACCTGAATAAAACTACAGTATGAAAAAAAAATTACAAACTAAAATTGATAAAAACAAAAGTAAACTCATTTTAAAACTATGCTTAAAAGAATCAAGGACTAAAAATGGTTTCTTTTCTTGGAGGAGGGGAGGAAACAGGGTTTCACTGTCACCCAGGCTGCAGTGCAGTGGCATCATCATAACTCATTGCAGCCTCAAACTCCTGAGCTCAAGTGATCCTTCTGCCTCAGCTTCCTGGAGTGCTAGGATTGTAGGCATGAGGCACTGCACCCAGCTAATAACTATTTTTCTGTCATAACTGCTACTCTGAGCCCCCAGAGCACATGTTTGACACGAAGCTCAGGAGCACCTAAGCCCTTCTGCATTCAAGTTTTATTTCTGACATGAGATACCAGTGCCCTGTGTTAGAGAGTAACACTTCTAAATCTTGGTCCCTGACTTGGTGGCACCCAGGCCAAGTGGCACTCTGGCTCTGCTTACCTGATCTCTGCTGCCCTGTGGTCAGGGAAACGCTTACGGAAGTGCCCCAGTGCTTGCATCACAGCCGAGGTGCACTCCACATACGTGTAGTCAATCATGATGTCCCCTGGGAGAAGGCAGCAAGAGCAGGGGGCATGTGAGCTCTGGCAACTCGGCCAAGGCACAGCCAACAAGCTGCAGCATACACAGCTGTGCTTGGGCGCTACCTCTCAGACCATCCTCCAGAGCAGATGGCTGGCTCAGGCACAAAGGGGCAGAGCTTGGCATCTGCATTGCATGGACCAAGCAGGGGCCCTGGCACATGATTCGGGGAGCACAGCAAGGAGCTGCACCCCCTGAAAACACCCTGCCCAGCGGCAGGTCGTGGAGTGAGATAAACAAAGGCCAAGAAGGTGGTGCACAGGAGGCCCCACCAAAGGACTACGGCAGCCACATGAACACAGCAGCCCCATGGCCTGAGGCAGGGGCACCCCCCCACCCCAGTACCCACAGAACACAAATCCCAGTGAACAGAGCAGGAGCCACCGGGCTGCATTGCGGGAGCTAGGTACAAATCTCACCCAAATCCCCCACTAACTCTCAAGATGACCCTCTGTCCTTCAGCCCACAGCTCCGGGGCTCAGGGAGGTTCCACAAGGATCTGCCAGTGTGCTGGATCCTGAAGCACTGCCCAGACCAGGGAAAGGCAGGCCCACTCACCAAAGACCTCTGAGGGGTTTAGCAGCTCCAGCAAGCGCCCCCCACGCTTGGTCTCGTAGGTGGCAAAGCCTCCATCAGGGTTCCTCATGCTCAGCAGCTGTGGCCAAAGAAAGAGCAGGTTGAGAGCTCTCACCAGGGGCAGGCACGGACACCACCTGCCAGGCTCTCAGGCAACTGAGGCGGCAGGTGCACCCCCATTACGTGACTAGGGTAAATCATGAATTGCCAGAACTCAGTAGGTGCCCTACCATAAAACATGCATGAAACTCAACTGGCTTAAAGGACTTTGCCCAAAAAATGAACAGAAACTCTTACCTTTTCTTAGATACCCAGTAGAATCCACCAGTCCCCTGAGGGAGGCCCATGGGAGTCTCAGGGTCCCAACCCCCAGACCAGAGAGCAACCTCAGGGGCCACATGGCCAGCACTTGTAGAGATAGGACCCTGGGGGAGGGGGGGCAGGGGCCCCAGACCCTCACCACAGCCACAGCATCACAGAGTCGCTCTCGGGGGATGTGCTTGGTGATAGAGGGACACTTCTCCTGCAGTAGCAGCACAGACTTCAGGGCCTCTGCCGTGCAGTCTGCGACAATCCAGCCACAGTCCAGTGTGCTGAAGGAGAAGCCACCCTGCAAGGCAGAAGCCGTAACCTCGGGGCCACCCCACAGCCACATGCAGCCTCCCCCTGCAGAGCCTCTGGTTGAGGCAGGGGCCATTCACAGCAAAAGTACAGGTGTGGCCAAGTCAGCACACTGGTCAGACCTCTGGCTTCCAGCACAGGGGCCCCAGGGCTGCAGCCCCAACATAACACCTTTGACCTCACTACGGGACCAGGTGAGATGCAGGCATCCTCACAACCTCACTGTGAAAAGCAGCAGCAGCTATGTTATGCCTCAAGCCATAGCCTACATCTGTGGTTGTAGCACTGGCTGGCCCACACTGGCATCTGTCTGAGCCCAACTAAACTGCAGACTGCTGGACAGCCTCAGCACCTCTTGTCCTCTTATTCTGGGCATCTTGCAGGGCGGGAGTCTAAAGACACCCAGGGAAGAGCCTCCAGAAAGGAAGTTCAGCCAAGCAGAGCAGCCTCCCCAGGGCTGGGCAGGGTGGGCAGTGTCAACTCCCAAGTACCTTGTTCATCTGGCGGTAGTACTTCTGGTAGTCAGGAGGGCTATCTGGGACCTGGGCAGCATTGGGGGCACATGCGGAAAGCAGAGGGGTCTGTCACCACCATGGCAGGGAGGGCCCTGCGTAGATGGGGTAGGATCACATGAAGAATGTGTAGGCGCCTGGCAGTGAGGTGGCCATAGATACCATGGCTGCTGCGAGGCATCCAAGAGCACAAGCCCACACAGCCCCCACAGGTCAGCAGGCAGAAGGGGCACAGCACTCCATGGGGCATGGTCCCTGCCAAGGACCCTCACACCACTCCCAAACAAACTTAGCTCTGGGAACCCTCACTCCTGAGTCACATCTCTTGACTCAGCAGGACAGGGTGGCAGGGTCCAGTCTACCTTCCCAAGTCCCCAGAGCTCAGACCAAGTCCTGGGCAGGAGCCAGGAGAAGACTCTACCCTGGGGCAGGCCCCACCTTGACAGGGTACACACCCCTGCTCCTGCCCCAGACAGATGCCTGCCTCGGCCACACAGAGATTGCCTGGGCCCAGTGAGACCTTTAGAGGAGACAGGCCTGGGGGCAGGCGTGCCAGGCAGAGGGACTGGCTAGAGGGCTGCCTGGGGCAGGGTGCACACAGGGAAGATGGAACTCAGGCATCGGACAGCCGTGGCTGCAGACAAGGGAGCAGGCATGTGTGGAGACACTTAATAGTCAGACTGGGGTACAGGGAAGGATCTGCTGGAGTCGATGATCTGGCAGGATGGTGGGGACATTGCCCCAAGGTAAGGACAGGTCTCAGGAGGGAAAGACCATAGGCCAGTATCTCTGCTGCTGGCCAAAGGTGCCCAGGGCAGGCTGAGGAGAGTGTTAGGCAGGCTGCACAGCTTGGGGGACATGATGTGTAACAATACCCCAGCCCTCTGCAAACAGCAAATCCAATGTGAATAGGACTTGGCCACTCAGATGGAGAAACTGTAACACCCACTCCCCCCTGGGGATGGGCCACTGATGGCCTCTAGAGAGCTACCCCCAGAGAGGACAGGTGTGTGGAGGAGGGGCAGGGCTGGGAGGGTAGGGGGCAGGGACACAAGCTTGGGGGCAGGCAGACGTGAGGGGGCTGTTGCACTGACAGCCCCTCTTCTGCCTGGGAGTCCCAGGCATAGGCCTCACCTGTGAGAGCCGCAGAAACTCATGTGCCTTCTGCAGGCAGGACAAAAACTCAGGCCTGTGGTGCCCACCTGCCTGGAAGAGAGCAGGAGCAGGATAGGCTGAGCCACACCCTCCCACAGCAGCCAAGCAGTGCCCCACCGGGTCCCAAATCAAACCAGATGCTCTATGCCCCAGACTAGCATACCCTGGTGTCATCACAGCTCAGTATGGCTCCAACTCCTGGTTAAGCCATCCTCCTGCCTCAGCCTCCTGAGTAGCTAGGACTACAGGTGCCAAAACACCCAGCTAGTTTTTCTATTTTTAGTGGAGACTAGGTCTCAGTATGTTGCCTGGGTTGGTCTCAAACTCCTGGCTTCAAGGGATCCTCCTGCCTTGCCTCCCCAAGAGGTGAGACTACAGGTGTGAACCCCCACACCCAGCCATACAGTTTAAGTTTTAAGAAGAGGAGCCTTGTGCCCAGTCCCACTCTGGCACAGTCTTGAGTACTCACCTGCTCGCTCAGCCTCCAGCCCTGCCCTTTCAAAGCCCCAGACCCAGTTCAACACCCAGGGCAGCCAAGCAAGGCCACCACCTCTGCAGTGTCATCCCTAGTGGCTTCAGAGCCCAGGCCAGCGGGGAGGACAGCAGGTGTGTGATCAAGCAGATATCATGATGCTAGAGGTGGACCCATCCTCATGTGCAGAAGGTCAGCAGGAGGCCAAAGAAGGAGATGAAACCACATACCTCCAGCAGAGCCTGGATGGCGAATGAAGTATCCCAGATCTGCGAGCCATTGGTGCCCTATATGCAAAGGACAGGCAACTATAGGGGCTGCAGCGTCCTGCACTCCTGGGCACTGCCTTTTGGGACCTGACAGGTGCCTAGCAGCCTGAGTATGGGGTCTGGGAACTCCCGCCAGCCAGCATCTAATCCAGGCTCTGAGGCCTGTGTGCCCCTATAAGTCAATGAGGGCTGGAGAGAAGGCTGGCACAGGCCTCAGTTCAAGGGCTGGTGGCCAAGCCCTAGTAAGAGACAGGGCTGGGCAATGACCTCAACAGACAAGGGCTGGGAATGGGGCAGCAGTATATAGACATCACACCCAGTGTAGGGGCTGATGTTTGAGAAGTCTATGCACCCTGTGAAAACAGGTAGGATGGGGCTTCCAGGCTTCACCACCAGCTCATAGACACTGGGCTATGGTGCCTGCCAGAGGGATCCAACGAAAAGCTCTTTAGGGACAGACAGTCCTTTAGTAGGAGACCGCTGTGGACCAACACACCTCTTAGACCAACCAGATGCCTGAAAGAAACACTGTCCACCAACTACCCACAAACCATGCATGGAGAGGATGCCTAGACCATCCTGAACTTAAGTGTGATGATGGCAGAGGAGCTGCGTGAAAATGAAGCCCTCAGTGGCTCAGACGTGCTGTCCCCACTGCTACCAAGGCTCATTACTCTCTCTGTACATTTTTTTATATTTTTGAGACAGTCTCACTATGTCACCCTTGGTAGAGTGCTGTAGTGTCACAGCTCACAGCAACCTCCAACTCTTGGGTATAAGTGATTCTCTTGCCTCAGCCTTCCAAGTAGCTGGGACTATAGGCACTCGCCACAACATCCAGCTATTTTCTTTTGCAGTTGTCATTGTTGTTTAGCTGGCCTTGGCAGGGCTTGAACCCGCCAGCCACACGTAACCACTGTGCCACGGGCACAGAGCCTCTGCACATGTTTTGGAAACCTCCTTATACAAGGGTGGTGTAGGCAGCCAGGGCTGCAGGGTGCTCAGGACCTTCCAGGCAAAGGCCCTGGTGGCTGAGGTATCTGCCATGGGGTGGGCAGTGCCAGGTCACATGTGCTCTTCCCAAATGTGACACCTCCAGGACACCTCTGGACATGCCACATTTCCACACTGACCCAGGGGTAGACAACAGACAGACCCCACAGTGGCACTAGGCTCTGCAGAAAATAAGACCCAGTTGGCACCTGCCTGGCATCCGGAGACACTCACTGTGTTAGCGACAGAGAGTGGGGGCTCAGCCTGACTATGGCCCATGGACCCTGTACCCACACCCAGAACACCACTGTCCACACGTGTAAATGTGGGATCACGTGCAGAGAAGGGCCTCTGACGAGGGTTCATAGGTACTCAACACTAGACCCCTGCCCATGGGAAGGCAACAGAGCTGGGCCCATTCTCTCAATTCAATTCCTAGCCTATTCCTGAGTTTTATTGTTAGTAGACTGATTTCAAGAAATGGTCACTGCCTCCACCCAAAAGAGCCCCAGGCTGGGAGCTATTGCTGTCAGCAGCTGCTTCGTGGTAGAACTTGCGATAGGCCCTTCTCAACAGTTCTGAGCTACTCTGCTTTATAGTCTTTGGAAGAATCTGACAAGCCCTAGGCCCCCTGCACAGGGTAGTCTTGGACCCACTAGTCTTTAGGGGTAAGGATCCTGGCAGAGCATCCTTGTCCAGAGATGATGCATCTTCTTGGGTCCACCTATGAGCTAGAGGCCCCAGGAAGGATCTAGAACAGGGGTCCTCAAATTTTTTAAACAGGGGGCCAGTTCACTGTCCCTCAGACCATTGGAGGGCTGGACTGTGGGCCCCGGGACGAGTCAGCTGCTAAGCAGGACAGGCAGCGGCGGCAAAAACACCTAGCAGGCCACATAAATGTCCTAGGTGGGCTACATGTGGCCTGTGGGCCATAGTTTGAGAACGCCTGGTCTAGAAAGAAGCCAACTATGCGCTGTGTGGCTGAGTGTCCAGCAAAAGCCCACCCCTCCTCCCTCCCTGGGTGCAACAATATGAGTCCCTCCCATGCTCTGCCAGTCTATGGGAGGGGACATGTGGGTACAGGTCCCAGGCCAGGCCAGTCCCTCCCACTGTCTTCTAGGTCCCTCCCTCCTGTGGCTACAGAGGGCAACTCCCAGTGTGTGAAGACATGGACCTCCCAAGACCTGAAAAAGGAGCCTCCAAGTGACTGCAGAAAGGAGGCCCCCAGCCACCTGGAGCCACCTCCCAACATAGTACCAAGTGTTTCTGCAGTGTCTGGGGATCCCTGACCACTGGGGAAAAGGACACATGAGAATACTGCAGATTCTCGTGCCACACAGAGAATGCTGTGTGGGTGCCCACAGAGGCCAGTGGCACACACCTAGGACATAGCCAAAGGCCCCACGGTGACTAAGAAGGCCTGGAGGGACAGACTGAGCCACCATCATAGGCTGCCAGAACTTGCCTTGCCAAGGAGTTATTTTGAATCTTAATGAACCCAAAATAATAAAAAATAAATAAATTAATTAAGGGCAGGAATAGTTGCAAGGAGATAAGGAAGAAATGCAGCCCTTACCTGCATCTTCATGCCATCGAGACCCAGCCTGTGAGGACAGAAAAAGACCAAGTCAGAGAAAGGAGAGCTGGATACCCACCAGCCTCTGAGAGCCCACACCTGGGAAAAGGACAGGTCTCCCTGAGGGGCCATCAGTGCCAACCTCAAAGGCCTGGCATTGCCTGGCCTGAGGGCTACACTGGGCAGATGGGATGACAGCTTCCCCAACAGGGCTCCCCAGCCAGGTTGTCCCCCTGAGGCCAGTCCCACGCCCTTAGCTTCCCTCTATGGGCACTGCCCTGTGGTTCTTCTCCCACAGGAGCTACCTCCAGGGCACAGCCAGGTCCCATGTGCTCCTTGTCGACAGCTCTGCTGACACCTCTCAGTGGATAGCCTTTCATCTCCAAGACAGTACTCACTGGCTCCCAACCCAACATCCCTCTTGGTCCTGGCACATTCCCAGATACTGTGGCACCGTGGCATCCTACTTGCTGGGGGTTAAGCTTATAAGGTCTCACTGACCCTGCACCACCCACGACTGCCACTGTGCAGGGGGATCCCCATGCCTACAGCTGACTCCTGCAAGGCCTCAATGGGCCCTGCCCAGCTGTGCTCACCAGAGGTAATCGGGGATTCTGGAGATGTGTTCCTGGAACGCAGCTGAGGCTGGCCCATCCACATACCAACGCACCAGCATGTTGATGGTTTTTGAAATCTGCAGGAGAAATGGCACCACAGGATGTGAAGGGCCCAGGTGGATGGGCCCTCCAGGGTGGGCTCCAGTTCCCTACCAAGGCAGTGGCATGTGGCATTCTCTGTCAGTGCTTAGAGACAGCACTGGCAGAGAATAGGGCCTGTGAGGCACAGGGACAGAAGTAGAGGCAAGAGCAGAGTAAAATAGATGCTCGCTTTCTCAGAGCAGAATGTTCTAGAAGCCCTTGACTTTCCACTTACAGGTATGATAAGTCAAGACCCAATTTCAACTGTGTTTCTAACATGTCTGGTACAGCCACAATCCATGTGGGGGTGAGCCATCACCCACACAGGTCCGCACCTCTGCTGAGTGGAAAATAAGGGATACCCTGCAGGCTCAGTTACAACCTATGGTTAACTGAGGTGGTGTCCCCCTCACTGGGAGCAGTGCCAGGGTATGACTCAGGGATGCAGAACCCTGTGGGAGTGTCAGAGAATCCCTAGGCACCCAGGATGCATGCCCCTCTACAGCCATAAAACGCATCCGCACCTGCCCCCCACCAGGCCCTAGGCAGGAGCACTGAGTCCCCTCGCCGAGTAGAAAAACCATGATGGCCCCAAGGCCCTTTAACCCCTCACCCTGACCCCGGGCATCTCCATAACCCAAGAGAAGGGTAGGTGACAGTGTTTGGGATATTCTCCCAGCTGGCCAGAGAGGACTCAGAAAGCAGCCTCGGGAGTAGGTGCCCAGACACACTCAAGACAAGCTGGGGACTTGCTACACATGCAAGATTGGAGGGCCCCTCCCCTGGGGGAGCCGTAGGAGACCCATTCCCTACTCAGACTGGCCTCTGGGCTACTCTCCTGGGGTTGCCATTGGGCACTGGGAAGGGCACTAACCGGGCCAATGCTGATGCTCTTGGTGAAGCGGTCATCAGCCACGATGTGCTCGTATAGCTTCTGGGTGGCCCACTGCCGTAGGCGGGTGCTATGGTGTTGCTCATACAGATTGAGGAGCACTAAAGGATGTGAGGAGTGTCAGCAGATGCCATGTACCAGCACTCCCACCTAACCTCACCACCCCCACACCAGAGTCTTAAGGGACTCCTGTGAGCGTTTGTCCAGCCCAGTGGGCCCCACAGAGGGCTGCTCAGCCCTGACTTTACCCACCAGGGAGCCACCCACCATACAGTGCGCGGAGCAGCCAGCTGTGAGGCGTGTACAGCTCGTCAGGTGACACATTATTCCTTTGTGCTGGCCAGTCAATGCTGGTGAAGTCCTCCACATACAGCTCCTGAGGGTCCAAGATGCTGGGTGAGGTGGCTGTGCCTCATGACACCCTGGGCCAGGTCACCCTCCCCAGCTGCCAGATCTCAGGGCCCAGGACACAGCCAGGACTGACCCTGCTGAGCATGAAGGTCCTGCCACTCTGGTCAAGGTAGGACCATCTGAGAAGCCAGCCCAGCCTCAAGGGCCCATGTAGGCTCTTCCCTCTGCCCTCCTCCTCTACCAGGGCAAGCCTGGTGACATCTGCACCTTGACCTACAGAAACAGCTTAGACATGGGCCAGCTTGGGGAGAAGGGTTGTGGGGTCCTCTCCAAATGTGGGGCAACTGCTCCCAGTCCCACAGCACAAGTCCCCTGGGCAGAGGAAAAGTGGAGACCCCACAGGGCCCTGGATGCATGATGTGTGTGGTCGAATTCCAGGGGGACCCAAGGCCGCATGCACCTTCTCCCCAGTGGGGTAGTACCTGGCGGAGACTCTGAACCAATGGGTCCTCCAGGGCCTGCAGCCGCCGGGCATAGCAGTAGCTCATTGGCAGGTATACCTGGCGGCAGTGGCACCAGAGTGTGGAGGGGTGTGCAGGTGTCCAGTCTGGAAACAGCCTGGAATGACAGCACAAGTCAGGGCACACCCAGGTAGCACACTTTCCCCTGCTGCCAGCACAACACCTAGAGGACACTGCCATCCCTTGAGTCAGCACAGCCACCACCTGTCCTGGGAGCTGACAACTCTGAAGTGAGGTCAGCGTTTCATATTCTAAAGCCAAGCACTAAACCCCTGAACATTTAGGGTTCTCTGTGTTGCAATAAATGTGTCTTAGTAATATAAAACACTCTGGGCTATCTTTGCAACTTTTCTGGAAAGTAGAAACCATCCTAAAATTGAAGTTTATTTTTAAAAATGTATTTTAAAAACTGTAGACCTGGGCTCAGCGCCCGTAGCTCAAGTGGCTGAACTTACATACATACACCAGAGCTGGCAGATTTGAATCCAGCCCAGGCCTGCCAAACAACAACAACAACTACAATCAAAAAATAGCCGGGCGTTGTGGCGGGCACCTGTACTCCCAGCTACTTGGGAGGCTGAGGCACTCTACCCAGGGCGACAGGTTGAGGCCCTGTCTCAAAAAACAAACAAACAAAAAACGGTGGATCTGCTGAATTTTACTAAGGCTTGAGTCTTCGGTCCCCATCCCTACCAATGTTAGCACAACTACTCTAGCTTCTGGATGCAAGCCCCCATCCTTGTGTGGGTGCCACAGGGAGCTGAGCAATGTGAAGCACACCCACCCTACACCCTGATCGTCAGCACCAGGCCTCAGCTGGCCACTTCAAGGCTCCTCCACTCACTCTGGAGTATGTTTTCGAACACGCTCCCAGGCCCTCCCACCTGCTCCTTGCATGTGGGTAAGGTGGAGTCTAGACACGTCATGGGACATGCCCACAAGACTCACCCTGCAGGCAGCCCAGGGACCTCACCACTCCCTGTCTCCTGCCAGCCCAGCACCTCCCAACATAGCTGTGGGATCAAGGGCAGGGCCCCACTGTCCTCTCCTGAAGGTCCTTCACCTTCTGCCTCCCCCCACCCCCACTGTCACTTAACACAGGTGTCCTCAATCTGCTCTGACCTCCCACTCATGGGCTGGGGCCTTGCTTCACAGGATGTGCAACATGAGGGGACTTACATGCACAAGAGTGTTTCCTAGGAGACACTCACAGCTTTCCTTAAATGTTCATACAGTGTTAAAGACACTGGTCACAGACATCAGATCATAAGGACTGAGTGCCTTATTTTGCTGGGTTCTCTTAATAAAAACCACTCATCTTTTAAAGACACACAAGCATCCATGGTAAGGTGATGTCTGGGGTGTCCACCAGCAAGGAGCTGGGGTGCCCTTCTCCACCTCCATAGGTGCCCTAAACCTCCCATGTCAAGACCACTCAGTAGTCTGCCTGCCTGACAGCTGCTTGCCAGGGACCCCAGCCATAGCCTTCTTCTGGCCCCACAGGATGGCCATCCCTTGCCAGGTGACAGAGGAGAATGACCTGCAGTCATCATTCCCCACTTGTAAGGCAGCAGAGACCCAGCAGCCACCACATACCACATCTCAGGGAACAGTGTGTTGAGGCCTTCCCAGCTGTAGACATTCAGCACGGCCAGCCAGAACTTCCCCCAGGATGGCACAGCCACAGCACCACCTGTGGAAAAGCGGGCCCTGTCATCTAACCCTATCTGGGAGGTGGACCTATGTGCCCTTCCCAAAGGGACCATGGCAGCTGCTGGGGATCCTGCAACCCCAACTGGGAGGCAGGTTGCAGAGTAGCTTAGGACTGCCCCAGACTATGGGCAGAACCAGTGGCTTTCCCAGGAGTAGTTGTGTCCAGGCCAGCAAAAGGGTCTGCAGTCCTCACCCTGAGAAGGAGCACATGAAGGTGGCCACCCAAAGTAGGTATGCAGACCCCTTGGTGCCACAGTGGCTGGAGAGTGTTGAGGGCAGTGAGAGGCCTGTTCAAGTACCACCCCACCCTGGGGCCCGTCCTCAGCTGCCCACCTGTGTCCCTATTCAGTAGATGGGGCCTGCATAGGCAGCAACAGGCCCAGACACCTAAAGGGCTCTGCACTCTGGCCCCATGTCCAGAGCCACCTCCAGCAGCACCTGGCCAATCCAGGCAATAGCAGCATGGACCTGCCCCAAACCGAGGGAGCAAAAGTCAACAAAGACCATGAAGCTACAGGTATAGCATGGCCACACCTGCCTTGTGGGTGGGCCCAAAAGTGCAGTGAGAAGCAGATAGTAGCTCTGGAACAGTGAACTAACTATACAGGGACAGGCCATGGAAGAAGAGAATGGCATCTCATGAGAATGCATAACAGAATGCATCACCAAGCCTGGTGGGTCACAAAGAGACCCCAAATAGAACTGGACTTTGCTCTGGGCCTCATGGGTCACAGGGGCCACAGGGGCTGCAGGAGCCTCAAAGCGTCCCCAGGACTGTAACCACTTTCAGAGTCCACAGGCGAGGGGATAGTAGCCAGGCCAGGGCCCCAGACAGCCAGCTCTGTGCCCACTGCCTGCCAATGGCTGAGGTACTTCAGAAGGGAGACACCACACATGCGTTTTCCCACTGGCAGCAGATTAACCTGCTGTTTTTAAGTCTTTGCCAGTTCAGGGAACAAAGAGAATTATCTGGTTGTCTTAATTTGTTTTCTAAAAATTGCTGGCAGGTTGAGCAGTATCTGCCTGCGTCTGCTCTGTGCACATCACTATGTCCACAGGTGCAGTTCTGAGTCCATGTGCAAGAGCTCGTCACACAGTCAACATGGACCCTGGCCCAGCACACACTGCACAGGGTGTACCTTTCTTGTGAAGAATATTCCGGGCTCGGACCAGGTCAGGATCATCGGGCCCAATGCCTAGAATCCTGAGACACACATAGTTGAGCGCAGTCCCAAACACAGTGGATTTGTCCTCAATGTGCCTACAGGGGAGAAAAGCAGTGAAAAATGGCACCTGTCCTTACTTCTAGGAAACACAGCAACCCTTCCAGTGAAATTTACTTAGAAAGGTAAGAATGCAGTTGGTCACGGTGGTTCACGCCTATAATCCTAGCACTCTGGGAGGCCGAGGCAGGATGATCCCTTGACCTCAGGAGTTTGAGACCAACCTGAGGAAGAGTGTCTCTACTAAAAAGAGAAAAACTGAGCTGGGTGTTGTAGTGGACACCTATAGTCCCAGCTACTTGGGAGGCTGAGGCAGGAGGATGGTTCAAGACCAGGAGTTTGAGGTTGCTGTGAGCTAGGCTGACATCACTGCATCTACCAGGGTGACAAAACAAGGTCCTATCTCAAAAAACTCCAGAAAGTTAAAACCAGAAAGCTAACATGTCTGATGCCCAGGTGACACAACAGCACTGCAGGCCCACAGCGCTCTCCAGTGGGAGCTCATGCACCTCCCAAGACACTGACCAGGCTCCAAACCATCAGACAGGACCTGCCTGTCCCTCCCGCCCATTTCCCAGGACTAAACCCAAGTCTAACCTGAGGGCAGATCACCAGACTGGGCCTTTCTACCCCTAAGCATCTGCTGCCCTACCAGTCAAGGGTACTTTCTTGGGCCTCAGTGGAAGGGGCTGACAGTTTTCATGTGTGGGTCTCAAAAGTTTCCCAACTGGCCACAAATCCTATTTATAATACAGAGCATGAAGCTGAAACTACCAGATAGCCTCTAAGCCACTCTCCTGCCCAGCTTCCACCTACTCACCCCAGGCCTACAGCTGCCTGGAAACTCAAGCATCTCCTACATGAGACACACACATGTGGACGTGCAGTGACATGGGGTTAGGCAAACTCACAGGCCCCAGCCACCATCAGGGAGCTGCACCGACCGCAGGTACCGCACAATCTCTTCTCTGTACCCAGCAGGCAGAGGGATTCGCGCCACATGACATGTGATCAGGAGACCTGTGTGGAGGGAGACAGTCCTTGCTGTGGACAGGCAGTCCCTACTGCTGAGCCCAGGCCACTTCCTCCTAAGGACCCCACCCAACAGAAAGCCATTCCTGAGAGTCTTCTTCCCTGGGAAGGCTACTGGGACATGATCAGGGACTTTGGAACAGGGCCAGAGGGAACGCTAGCAACACCATGGCTGACACACCCCCAGAGCCCACCTGCCATGCCTGCTCCATGACAGCAGCCAGCTCAGAGAAACAGAAAACACGGCACTATACCTTGGGGGCCTCCTAAGTGCCCAGAAGGTCCAAAAGGGACCAGTGTTTTAAACAGTGGGCCCTCCATGAGGGGACAGAAGCTGGGAAAGAAATATCAAGTGGGTCACCCCTGAATGGGGTTATGCCATACTACAAATGTCAAGGGAAGGGAGAAAAAGCAATATTATTCTACAAAGAACCTTCTATTCCTAGCCTGGTCCTCCTGGCCAGCCTCCACCCCCAGCATTGGGCTCGATCAGCCCTGTGCCGGCAGCATATGCCACAGGATGGCCTCAGGGCAGACCCCCAACAAGTGCCTACACTTTTGGCTCAGCAGCAGCACAAGCCTTGGGGGACGAGACACACACAGTGAGGGACCCTGGAAGACAGGAGATGGACTCAGAGATGCCACACAAGTTCACATGAAACAAGCCACCCCAAAACAAGCCCACCTCTGCTGTGACAGTTATAATGCTATTAAGACAGGGAAACGAGGCTGGGCACAGTGGCTCATGCCTATAATCCTAGCATTCTGGGAGGCTGAGGCAAGTGAATTGCTTGAGCTCACAAGTTCTAGAGCAGCCTGAACAGGAGTGTGACCCCATCTGTACCAAAAATAGTGAGGTGTTGTGGAGGGCACCTGTAATCCCAGCTAACTGGAAGGCTGAGGCAAGAGTACCACCTGAGCCCAAGAGTTTTTTTGTTTTTTTTTTTTCCCTGAGACTGAATGTCACTATGTCACCCTCGGTAGAGTGCTATGGCATCACAGTTCACAGCAACCTCTAACTCTTGGGCTTAAGCAATTCTCTTGCCTTAGATTCCCAAGTACCTGGGACTACAGGCGCCTGCCACTTTTTTGTAGTAGTTGTCATTGTTGTTTAGTTGGCTCAGGCCAGGTTTAAACTGGCCAGCCTCAGTGTATGTGGCCAGCGCCCTAATACCACTGAACTACAGGTAACAAGCCAGAGCCCAAGATTTTGAGGTTACTATGAGCTATGATGCCATAGCACTCTATCAAGGATGACAAAGTGATACTCTGTTAAAAGAAAAAAAAAAAAGATAGGAAAACTGAGGCACAATCAGTACATGGTGGAGCTGGAGGCTCAGACCCTAGTCAGCACCTCCAAGGCTACTGGGCCATGCTCAATGGGAGGATCATGGGAGCATTTTCCAAATTAAAGCAGGAAAAAGAAGGACAGGTCAAATCTCCACCAGCCATGGAAGAACCCGCCACAGCACAAGGAACGCCAAATTCAACCCAGGAAAAGTCTGTCCAGAGTCATGAGAGAAGAATAGAAAAGTCCTAACCCACAGCCTACCTAGGTAGGGCCCGTAAGCTGGGGCCAGAGCCACCGCAACACTGTGACCCCTGGGACCAGGCATGTTCCAACCTGTCTCTAATCTTCTAATTCCTGTGTCCCCAGTGAGACAACACAGGCCAAGTAAAGCTGAGTCACCTCCTGACTACCTCCCTATGGAGATCCCCGAGAACAGTCTCAATGGGCTGGAGTGGGGCACAGGGAAGGAAGAGCCCCATGCCTTGCCCTCAAGTGTTGCCATTAGGGCCTATGCCTAAGTCCCTACTCAGGCACCATAAGGTTCTCATGGAAAAGCGACGTCTTGGAGAATAAGCATGCTTATTGAAATTGTGTTTTAAATAAAGGTGACCATCTGCTTACTCAGGCAAAATGGCGAGCTTCTTTATTTGCAGTTGGTTTATATAGGGAATTTTGTACATGAGCACAATGTAGCAATGACCTCATTAATCCAAGGAAACATTACATTGATCAATTAAACATCATGTGACATCTGATAATCCACTCAACATACACCTTTTGACATAACCCTGTATCAACATAACCCAATCTTAATGGAGAACATGTTGTTAGCCATTATTTCTTTGTTCTTATCTGATGAAGCCTGAGAATAGGGAGGAACAAGGTAGATTGAATACTTGCCCTTGCTGGCCTTGCCATTTGGAGGCTGTTACTTCGGACCTTTAAACATGGAATAAAGAAATTTCTTGGGCATACAAGAATTTGTGTGCAAACCTCTGCTCCCATGTAGGCCTTAAGTCAGGGGTTTTTGCTGGAAACTTTTATAAGGAATTTTCAGGCTATACTTCTCAAAACCCTTTCATGAGCCCAGGTTTCATCTGTGCTATTAGATACGTGTATGCATTGGGTAAATTCCTCTTCTCTTGAGGCCCCCCAAGCACATTTCCATTCCTGGACCCGTCAGCAAGCGACCTTTATCACTTACCACAGATCAGTAAAGGTTACTGATGGGTATCTGGCCAGTTTTCCAAAGGGCTTTTTCATTGGCCTTATATAGTCAACCTTAATTCCTTAATGCAGTCTGGAAATGCTATTCCAGCCAAAACCTTGGTCATGTTAGGCCTGCAACTAACCTGGCCACATGGGATTCTGCCTCAGTTTCTTACAAGTATGCCTGCACAGAGTCTTTTCACTGCTCTCTCTCAAATGGTATTTTTGGCCAGAGGCATATAGGCGTTTCGCCTATAGTCAAGTCCCAGGACATTAAGACACAGTGCTATACAGTGCAGGTGGCAATGGGGTGGAGGGACAGGAGCTGGATAGCATCCCAGGGCCCCCACTCATAGGGCCTGGAGTAAAGATGCTCAGTTTCCCCACATGCTTGACATAGCTTGTTCTACAGACTAAAGGATGCACAGGCCTCAGCTGGCAATAACCACCACCATGGAGCTGTTCATAGCATCGCAGCCCCTCCCAGACTGACACATGCACCTGATGTGACTCCACCCAGAGTCCAATAGTCTTTGTTCTGGGACTGGACAGTTAGGACAAAGGCAATCTAGATGTGTAAGTGGACAGACACAGCCAAGGACTGTTTTAAAAAGAAAGACAACAAAGGCACATCAGAACTTTAGATCTAATACAAAGTTATAATTATTAAGACAGTACTGGTGAAGAAAATGTAGCCCTCAATAACAGTTACTATTGAAACAAACCCTTGTTCCCACAGAATCCAGGTCACTGAAATAACTCGATTACAAGTCACCAGGGAAAGGTCCTACTGCACAAATTCACAGGTGGGAACCTTCTAGATGACACGACTATTTCTGCAAACATTTGTGAAATAGCCGTGTTTCCAAAACACGACTTGTGCAGCCAAAACAGCTCAGTACCAGGAGTCCAAGCACTGCGCCCCACTGGTCTGCAACTGAAGCTCCCTTGCAGAAGCTCCCTTCTAGGCAGGTCAGAGTGGACATCAGCTCTCCCCCATCACCCTGCCCACCTATAGCCCCTCCACCAGAGTGCCCCACCCCTTGCCCTGAGCCTGCAGAACCCACCCTCCTCCTCCCCTACCAAGGGCCCCTGTGCTTCCCTGATATGATCCTTCTCCTCCTGCACCAGGCAGCTGTACCCTCATCCTATCTACTAGCATGAAAGCAAGACAAGGGGCAGCCCTCACCAGCCCTCTTCTGTGTGAGCTCCGAAGCCTCGGCCACAACCACAGTGGCCTCACCTTTAGGCCAGGGCATGTGCTCCTACCTGGCAGGAGGAAAAGTGGGCCGCCATAGTCACCAGCCCAGTGGCCGTCCTCAGCCTGCAGCCCCACATAGAATGTCATCCCGTTCAAAGCTCCCTCATGGGACGTGTGGGCTTTGGGCAAATCCTTAAAGTAATTTTTCTGCAGGGAGAAAAATCAGAGCTGAAGGGCAGGTTGCCAGCAAGAGGACCCCTCCTCACTCATAGCCCAAGTCAAAAGAGTGAATCTAAATTACTTTAATAGTTTCCACTGTTTCAATCAACAGTCTGAAACTCTTCGATGACAGCATCACACATCAGCACAGTAGAAGGACAATTCCTGTTCTCTATTTATTTATTTTTTACTGAGACAGAGTATTACTTTATCGCTCTCGGTAGAGTGCCGTGGTGTCACAGCTCACAGCAACCTCCAACTCTTGGGCTCAAGTGATTCTCTTGTTCTACAGACTAAAGGATGGGAGTAGCTGGGACTACAGATACCAGCCACAACGCCCAGCTTTTTTTTTTTTTTTTTTTTTAGAGAGACTGGGTCTTACTCTGGCTCAGGCTGGTCTTGAATTCCTGAGCTCAGGGCAATCCACCTGCCTCAGCGTCCCAGTGTGCTAGTATCACAGGCACGAGCCACCACTGTTCTCTTGGTTTTACTTTCCAGTTACTCATTTGCAAAATTCTTCACAACTTCTCCAACACACCTTAACCCAGCATGCCTAGGGCTTGCACCTCTCTCAGGAAGGCCCAAAGGGCAGCACAGCAGCTCCCAGGGAGGGCTGGGCCCATGGCAGGTGGCCAGGGAGACCCTGTCTACACTGCACACTCTCTGAGTACCTGAATTTCTCCAAAGAATGCACACGAGTAAACCACTGGATTAAAAAACTTCTTTTGTGAATAGATACAAAATTAAAACTATCTTTCCAACTGTTCTGTAAGTCTAATATTATCTCAAAATAAAACGCTAAAAACAAAACAAAATTATAAGTCTCTTATACACAGCTTAGTCAGGAAGGGATCAAAGCAAAAGGGCTTGTTCAGGTCAAGCCCTAATTCCTGTGGGAACCAGCCTTGGTGGCAGTTGTCACTGGCCACACATCACAAACCTGTGGTAACAAGAAAAGAACGGGGCAGCGTTTGTGCCTCAAGGAGTAGGGCGCCAGCCCCATATACAGGAGGTGGCGGGTTCGCGGCAAAAACTGCAAAAACAAAAACAAAAACAAAAACAAAAACCCGCTCTTCACAACTAGCTTTTCAAGGCGCCCGGCTGGCGCTGAGGCTCCAGGCAGGTCCCGGTCGCCAGAGACCGAAGCAGCAACAAGCAAAATGGAGCCACTTACCGTGTCCAGGCCCAGGGAGTGGGCTTCCAGGCCGGTCTGCTCCCGGCCGGGGTTCTCCTCTTCCTTAAAGTAAGTCCACACCTGCCTTCCTCTCTCATTGCTGAGTCGCCAGCGCCTCAGGTCGGTGGCCGGCTCCGTCTTATACGGTCCCCCTCTGCGGCGCAGACACCTAAGCGGCGCGAGGCTGCTGGTCACCAGGTCGCAGACCTACCCTGCCAGCCGGCCCCCCGCGTCCCCGCCTGCCCCTCACCCACAACCCGGAGCGCCAGCCTCCGGCGGCCCGCGGCCCTCGCCCGCCCAGTCTTCAGGAGCCTTGCTGGCTGCTGCACCCCTACCCAACGGCGCCCCTCCCCTCAGCACCCTCGACCACCCAGCACGCCTTCCGTGGCCTGGAACACTGGAACTCACGTGCCCTCAGTCATGACAGCTACGCTCGCTCTGCGCCCGGAGCACACCCGAAGGACCACCAGCCCCCGCCCCGCCCCCTGCCGCACGACGTCGGTGCGCGCCTCGGCCGACTCTCAATGCCCATGTGGGCCGATGCTCGTACAGCCAATCAGAAAACCGCGGGGACGGGCCGGGGGTGAGCTGGGCGATCGCAGTGGAGGAGCGCGCGGCGCCACCACGGCAGGGGCGGGGTTCAGGGCCGAGGCTGCTTGGAGGGGCGGAGCCTGCAGGGAAGGAGTTGGGTTCCTGTGCCTTTTGGGCTCCGGGTCTACCCGGTGCGCGGTTTTGGAGGCATCTGTGAGGGGAGCGTGGGCGGCCTGGGAGAAGGGTCCCGCTCAAGGCTGGAAGGAAGGGAGGCTGAAGCGCGTGGAGTAGCCAGGACAGAGGCCAGTGCAGGAAAGAGTCCCGCGCAGAAGGAGCCACCGGGGCGGGGAGGGGTGGGGTGGGGGTGCGGCACTAGCCGGAGGCGAGGGAGGGTCGGGAAGAGACAGCGGGGGCGCGGGCGCGAGGGGGTCAGAGAGTGGCTCCATGGAGGGCTGCAGGAGGCCCTGAGAAGGGGCTGGAGGGGGAGCAAAGAGGGGGCTGCAGGGGGACCTGGAGGGGGAGCAGACAGAGGGCTGCAGGGGAGGCTGATGGTGAGAGCCCGCGTGGGGAGGGAGCAGATGCCCCGGGAAGCGGAGCCCTGAGGGAGGGGTAAAAAGTGAGGCTCCCAGAGGACGGGCTCGGTCAAAACAGGAAAGCAAACAAGAGACAGCGACGCTGGGATCAGAACCCAGTCGTAGCGGGAAGACTGGGGGTTCCCAGAGGGCTCCCCTGAGAGAAAGTCGGTGGGTTGAGGCCTGAAGGCTGCAGGTGCCAAGAGCCCCAGCCAGGGGAGGAAGGGGCGACTTCCCAGGCACCCGGGTCCCCGGAGCTTAGCGTCCACAGGAGCAGTAAAAGAGTTCTAGGCAGCAGGTGCAGGCATAGTGAGTAACCACACTTGAAAGGGTCTACTGGCTGTGGCCGGGCTAGGGAGCAGAGTCACCCACAGGGCTGAGGGGGCATCTGTTGAGAGCATCTAGTGGGGGACATGGCTGACATCTGGAAGCTCTGATGTCAGATCACACTTGCCACGGCACGTTTCTGCCCCTTACTTCAAATGCCACCCCTGCCTAACCATGCCAGGGTGACCTACAGGAAGCCAGCAGGGAATGGGGGAGTGGACAAAAGGAAAAAACACCCCTATCCACCCTTCCCCAAAAGAATAATGGGGCCAACCAAGGACAATCGCCTCTTCCTAGCCTAGTTCAAAAACACATGAAGTAGACCCAGCAGTAAGATGGGCATCAAAGTAGCCTCCTTGCTACAAACACAGAGCTGGTTTGGGGAACAAGGCTTGCACCTCCAGACAAAGGGGTGGATCCTGCTCCACAGCAAGCCCCACAGGAACATCCTCCAGCCTCAGGCCATGGAGAAGTCTCATCAGTCACCCTGAGCCCACTGCTCCCCACATTGACCAGCCAAATGAGTTGCTTCACTTCCCCAGGAGCAGAGAGAGGCTGGATGGTTTCTTCATGGAAGGCAGAGAGTTCTGGGTGAAGTAATGACAAATGAAAAAATCAAAGCACTAACTCCAGGAAAAATCTAAAGTACCTGTGGGAAAGGAATTGTCACAACCCTGACAAGAGCACAGCCATCCTGGAAGGCCAGCTAGTGAGAGAAAACAGGTCAGAAGCCAAAGAGCATGGTCACAACAGCCCCTTCCACACTCCTGGGGTGCTTCAAGGCCAGTGGAAAACACCAGAATCTTCTCCCGTAAGGCCTTGGTGCAAGATCAACAGGGATCAGTCCCTGACACAGCTTCATTCACTCTGCAGAAAACAGAAAAAGGTGACTCCCCTCACCTCATGACACTCTCCCCACTTCCAATTACACCAGTAACTTTGCAAGCTGGGCTGAGCTGACTCTTGCTTGGATGCCACCCTGCTCTTTCCTAATAAAGCCTTTCTTATCCCGTTACTGGCCACCTCTCCTCACAGACCCTCCCCCCAACTCTACATCTAAACCCCTCAGTACTCAGAATGTAATTGTAAACCATCACAGGGCTCAAAGGTGACTACACATGCCCTTATACCAAACCCTGAGCACAGCTTCCACCAACTGTTGTATTAAACTCAAGAGGAAAGGTGTGTAAAAGCACTAACTCCTCTTCCACTGCACAAAGTCAATATCAAGATTAGGAAATAGTATAAAGCCTTTATCGGCAAAAGTGAAACTAATCACTGAGGGAACCCAGAAGGGCTATGTGTTTGGTGAGGCAAGGGATTGGCTGGTGGACTTGGAAGAGGTGAGACAGGAGTTCTAACTACTTGCATTTTCTTAGCAAAATAGCAGCAAGCAAGGTCATCAGCTGGGAATGCTGGCACTTTGAAGCATGAAGGAGTCTTCTTAAGTATGAGAGATATAGGATTACAGTCAGGAGATGCTGAGCACCCGTTTAAGACTGGTGGTCACACTTGACACCACCATGTCTGTTCATACCTTTCTGAGAATGTGCATGGACCCATGTGCCAGAACTGGTAGCTGGGAAGTATGGTGGGGCAGAGGAGAGTGCAGGGCTGCAGATGGGACAATGCCCTAGAGGACATGGCCTGGAGACACCAGTTTGTTGTGCAGCCCCATGAGGGGAAGAGGGCAGCAAGGTCACACCGCAGAGATCCTTGCTGCCTTGTTCTGAGTTCTAGGGAAACTAGGCCTTGAAGGAAATCAGACAATGACCTGGTCACATCTCTTAAAAAAGACTTGTGGGCTTGGCACCCGTAGCACAGTGGTTACAGCACCAGCCACATACACCAAGGGTGGCAGGTTCGAACCCAGCCCAGGCCAGCTAAACAACTGCAACAACAAAAAAAATAGTTGGGCCTTGTGGCGGGTGCCTGTAGTCCCAACTACTTGGGAGGCTGAGGCAAGAGAATCCCTTAAGCCCAAGAGTTGGAGGTTGCTGTGAGCTGTGATGCTACAGCACTCTATCAAAGGTGACACAGACTCTGTCTCAAAAAAAAACAGACTTGTGGGGGAGTTCAAGGATCAGGCAGGAATCCTGAGGTGGGTGCTACAGGTGTCCAGGTGATGCCAAAGGGTGTGAGCCTGAGCTTACTGGCAGTTGGTGTAGAAAGAGGGGATAAATTTGAGCAATATACAGAAAGAGGTATTTTTTTCTTTTTTGTAGACACAGGGTCTTACTCTATCACCCAGGGTAGAGTGCAGTGGCCTCATCACAGCTCGTTGCAGCCTGAAACTCCTGGGCTCAATTGATCCTCGCACCTCAGCCTCCCAAAGTGCTTGGAGGTGTGAGCCTCCTTACCAAGAGGATGAATCACCTGTCACACACAAAAAACATAAGCTGCACATTCCCTCCCAGCCTGTCTGGTGAGTGGTGATCTGAGTACAAGACAGGTGAGAATGCTGAAGACTCCACACAGTGAATCTTTTCATTCTGAAACTGGGAAAGACCTCACTGGACATTCGAATGGTTTATTTGCATGATTAATAATCACATTTCCAACAGTGCATCAAGCATCTGAGAATAACATTATTTTGAATAAAAGCAGAAACTCTTCTGGACAGATCCCTCCCCTCAGGCCAGGCCACTCAGATGTCCACCATGTCCAACAGTGCAGAGAGGTGGAGTGCAGAAGCCACTTCCTCATCCCTCGAGCTCTGGATCAGCCTTTCCAGATGCTTTAGCCGTTCAGTCAGAGACGTGCCTGTCGCCGCTGCCAGCTGCAGCTGTCCTCCTGTCCTTTCACTCTGTTTAAATAAAAAGGAAACCAAGACCTGTCCTGTGTGAAGGCACCAACCTGGACCACACTGTGCCCTTGGCCTGTTCCAGAGCAGGCAGCCAGTACCATCAGCACACTGGCTGCTGCTCTACATATACCATGAACTACTTCTAGCGACATTTTTATAGAAATCACTGTCAGTGGCTACAAACTGTTCCACCACATGAATGTGCTGGGGTTACCTAACCGGACTTCCATCTTTGGACATTTAGGCTGTTTCCTCCGTTAGGCAGCATAATTAACGCTAGAGTGGACATTTTTACATTAACTTTTGTGAATATCTGGTCATTTCCTTAGGGCAGAATTGGTGTTTGCCAAACTGACAGGCACCAGTGCCCTGTCAGCTCTCTCGCTCTCCTCTCTCCAGAAGGGCTTCCCCAATCCGTCCAGCCACATGTCAATGACCACAGCTCTGGGTTTTGTTCCCTCAATCACTGAAGGAGGGAGACAGGGAGCAAGACTGTGGAGCCAGTTAGATATGGCTTTCACAGGCAACTCTGCTACAGCCTGCTGAGCGCTCCTGGGAGAGGCTTTTGCCTTCTTGAGCTTACTTTCCTCATTCATTCATTTTACTGAGGAAAAGTCTGGATGATACCACAGCTGAGAAGTGTGTGTTCTACAAACAGAAGTTGCTATTCTGGCCAGGCCCTCACGGTCATAGGTCTTACTCAGCAGAGACTGTTTCAATTCTGCTCAAATTAATTGGGTCTCTATAACAATAACATATTAAGTTTAAAAAACCTAACTTAAGCTGATAACTTATTGGTTACCATAACCACACACCACTTTACCTGCCATTCCCTTAGTCTAACGTCAACGCTAAACATAGGCTTTCCTCCTCACCTGCCGGCCAGCAGCCACAGGTGTCTGCATCACAGGCTCCAAAGTCTGAGGAAGAGACACTAGAGTCTGAGGGAGGTAGAGGGGCAGGGGCACTGCCTCCGGGAGTGCACCCGAGCCCTCAGACAACCACTGCTGAAGTCGAGCCTCAAACCTGAAACAAGACACGGTCATGGGTTCAGTCATGAGAGCACCAAGAACAAAGTTCATAGCCATGTCCCTTTTCTTTACATATACTCTGCTTTTTACTAAGGACAGAACTAAATTATGACAACTGAGTAGAAAATACTCCTTAAAAATGTAATACCTTCGCTGGGTGCAGTAGCTCATGCCTGTAAATCCCAGCACTTAGAAGGCCAAGGCAGGTGGACTGCTTGAGCTCATGAGTTCAAGACAAGCCTGAGCAAGGGAGAGACCCCCACCTCTAAAAAAAGCTGGGTGTTGTGGCAGGTGCCTGTAATCCCAGTAACTTGGGAGGCTGAGGCAAAAGGATTGCTTGAACCCAAGAGTTTGAGGTTGCTGTGAGCTATGATGCCACAGTCCTCTACCCAGGGTGACAGAGTGAGACTGTCTCAAAAAAAAAAAAAAAAATGTAGTAACTTCCCTTTAATTTACAAATCCAATTTATATTGAATGAAAAGGTGGCATTTATCCAAAACCAACTATTCCTCTGTGTTACTTATCATCTGTAATTATCTTGTTTGGCATCTAGTCTATTTGATTTGGGTTTAAGGAGGGTGCCCTGTGGACACTGCCTTCCTCCTGGTTTCATTTCTCAGTAGACTGTGAACATGGCCAGGAGGTGAGCACCAGGGAAGATGCTCCTGGGAGGGTCAACCTCGCTCATGGCCCTGGCTCCCCAAGGCAAGGTGTGGTAGTCACCTGTACTGTCCCACACCCACTGTCCTCTGAGAAGCCCCAACCATAGTCACACTAGTAAATAAACAAGAAATGAAACTGACTTCAAAGATAAACAGTGAAAAACATGTTGTCCAAGGCACTCCCATGCTCTGCTCACATACCACTGCCACCCTCAAGGCTGTCCACCCGCCCCTCTGAGCAGCCCCTTCCCAAGCAGGACCCAGGCGGCCTGACCTCCTGTTCTCCTCCTTCTCCAGGAGCAGCCCGCTGGACAGACATTGTGCCAGAAGCTCCTCAGCGGAGGCACCTCGTAGCAGCTCCTCTGTGGTGGGCACCCTCCGCCCATGGCCATGCTCTGTGTTCCTTGTCCCTTTACGGTGTGAGTGAAGCAACGGGGCAGGAGGACTGTTTGCAGGATGAAACGGCTTTACCCCCGAACTGCAAGTATATGGTTTGAAACATTTATGGTTAGGAAAGAGGAAGGATTCTTACAGCTTCAAGTAAGGCATGTAGACAAAGAACCATACTCATGCATTCACATGTAAGAACACATGTGCCCCAGGCCCATATGCCCTGCCAGGACTGACCATGCACCTCCCAGATGCATGCCTACCCCATGCCTGCCCCCAGACCTCCCTCAAATCCTCACACCAGGTGGCAACCCCCATACACAGTAGCAGAGAGAGACTCGTCTGTTTCTCTAGAAGCTTCTGCTGTGGGAGCTTCTTGCTATGTGTCTTTTTTCCTACCCCAGGTGACAAACAGATCCTCTGTTTTCCCTAATACAGACAAGGACCTTATTCAGCCTTGGCATTAAGCCCTTCAAGCATCTGGAGGACATCTCAACATGGGAGGAAGGGCACCTACACTATTCTCTGAATACACTGCTACCTGTCCTTCCCCACTGCCTTGGCATGATACTTTGTCACGTCCAGTTCCATTTCACAACTTTCTGTGTTGACCCATTACCTCCTATGATACCTGGTCTTAAGACCGTAGCTTTAGGCCAAGCATGGTGACTCATACCTGTAATCCTAGCACTCTGGGAGACTGAGGTGGATAGACTATCTGAGCTCAGGAGTTCAAATCAGCTGAGCAAGAACAAGACCCTATCTCTACTATTGTGGCAAGCACCTGTATTCCCAGCCACTTGGGAGGCTGAAACAAGAGGATTACTTAAGCCACCCCCTTAGAGCAGGGGTCCTTAAACTTCTTAAAATAGGGGGCCAGTTCACTGTCTCTCAGACTGTGGAGGGCCAGACTGCGGGCCCTGGGACGAGTTGGCTGCTAAGCAGGACAGGCAATGGCGACAAAAACACCTGGCGGGCCAGATAAATGTCCTAGGCAGCCTGCATGTGGCCCGCAGGTTGTAGTTTGAGGACGCCTGCCCTAGAGTGTGAGGTAGCTATGAATTATGACACCCTGGCACTCTACCCAGGGTGACAGACTATCTCAAAAAAAAAAAAAAAAGAAGAAAGAAAGAAAGAAAAAAGACCGTGGCATTACTCTGACCAGGCCTGTGTGAACTTCACTTGGAGTTTTCTCATCCACTGCTACATTTTTTTTCCCTGCACATTTTCTCATCCTGATAGATTTCAGAATTAACTTGTCAATCCCAAGGGAAAAAGTTCTTTTCGGTTTTGATCAGAAATGCCTGGACCTCATGGTCAGAGAATTGACATATCTACAGCATGAGGTTCGCTTGCCATGAGGTCTGGGCGTTTGAGCCCCTGGTCCCCTCTCCCACGCACATGGTGCCTAAGAGCTGCAGCTGCTTCCGCCATGCGTCGGGGTCACTGCCGTGTGTACTATGGGTCCACCTGAGAACCCTGATCAACTTTGAAAGGTTCTTGAAACTTGACTGTTAATTTTCTTAAACTGAAAACTGTACTGTCTGGAGATGACGTTTTTTTCCTCCTTTCAGGTATCTGTGCTCATCTATCCCACACCTACACTGGCCAGGACTGCCAAGATGACAGTGGACAGCAGGACCACAGACCCTGAATTTGGTGTTTCACATAAACTACTGAGAAGTATGACTTCTTTTTTAGCAGTTTTATGGTAAATAGCCTTATCAAGTTAAGAAATTTTTCTTACTCAAGCTTGGTAAGAAATTTTATCAAAAATGGGTATAAATTTTAAAAAATATATTTCAACACCTATTGACATCATCACGTTTTCCAATTATGGCAGTAAACTGTACTAATAGATTTCTGCCCACTCGTGAGCTAGACTGCATGTGCTAACATTTTACTTGGTATTTTTGACCCACAGTGTGAGATGTCTCTGCCCTTTCCCAGTTAGGTGTGACTTCAAGGACAAGTTCATCTGATAGGTAAAATGCTTATGACTTCTCTCTGCTTTACAATAGTTTCTACACATGGGAGTGATCTGTTCCTCAAGGTGTATCAGTCTCCCCAAGGTGGGCTGGATTCCATGCATGAGACATTTTCTTCTGCTTTGAAGAAAATAGTGCCATTTAGGACAGCACAAACATGCACACAACACACAGATCTCACCGCCCCTGACTCAGCTGTAGCTCCTTCTGTGTCTGCAATCTGGCTTGTTCCCATGACAAAGGAACATCGTATTTCTTCAAATCATTTTTAAAAAAATATACACATATCTGACCATCTTCACTCAGTGCCTCTGAAAAAACATGAAAAGATAAAAAGAATATTAAAAGAGCAAGAGGTGACTACTTGACATTTGCTAAAATTCACTGATTTAAAGACAAGCCTTTCTGATTAACTGAAAGTCAGACACTTCTGTGACCTCCACAGTCCAGTCAAGTATCCTCCAAGTGTCCCCATGCTGTTCAATGTCAGGACAGGCTTCTGACCAGACTATGGCAAAGGCAGGATGACCACTCAGAGCCACACAAGCTCCCTGAGTACCAACCCGGGGCCACCCTGCAATCTCCTGGAAGTCAATGTCTAAGAGGGGATTGTGACCTGGGGGACAGCAATAGCACCACATAAACACCCTTCTCTGTACAAACAGAAGCAGGGGCTTGGCACCTGTGGCTCAAGTGGCTAAGGCGCCAGCCATATACACCTAAGGTAGCAGGTTCGAATCCAGTCCGGGCCCACCAAACAACAATGACAGCTGCAACCAAAAAAAAGCCAGGCGTTGTGGCAGGCATCTGTGGTCCCAGCTACTTGGGAGGCTAAGGCAGGAGACTCGCCTGAGCCCAGGAGTTGGAGGTTGCTGTGAGCTATGATGCCACAGCACTCTATCCAGGGGGATAGCTTGAGGCTCTGTCTCAAAAAAAAGAAACAGAAGCAGGATGGAGGTGCTGGTCATAGCACTGAGCTCACCTGATGTGATGGGCAACCGGGGAGGTGTCCAGTCTCGCAGCCTATGGTTGACACACAAGGCGATGACATCGTCCCATGGGACCTCAGAAACCGCAGGCCCTGTACCCAAGCTGGGGTTCCTGCCCTTCCATCTGCGGTAGGTCCTGCGAAGCAGACTCTCTACCTGGGATTGTAGCACAGGCCGCGTCTGGCATGAGCTGGGGATCTGGGCAGCATACTGCACAACCATGGAGCACACCGGCAACCAGGGGGCTAGAGAGACAGTGCCAAGGGCAGGTAAGAATCCACAAGGAATATTCCAAACTTTTTGCAGTTTCTCAGAAGATAGCTGTATAGCTGAGAAGTCAGCTTTCAGACCCCAGCCGTGGAGGGAGAGGGTGGCTCATGCCCAGGCAAGGGCGGCAGACAGTCACCTGGAGGTGTCTGCAGTACAGCTCCCCCAGAAGCCCTAAAGGCCCCAGCCTGTGGCAGCACCCAGGAAAACCTGGTCAGAGTATCTCAGCTGCTCTCAGGGACTCCAACCCGGTCAAGGAAGGAGGGCTACAGCCCATTTGCTCCTCTCTGGGCCCCTTCAGTAACAAGCATCAATCAGTTAGACCTACTGACGAACACACCCCGCAACCCAGATGGGGCCTGAGGCCATGCCGAGGCCATGCCAAGGCCATGAGTGCATCTCCCTGCAGCCCATGCTATGCCGGACCTGGAGAGTCTGCGTCAAAACAGCCTGGAGGCCTCCGGCAGGCACAGCCAGGGCCTTCTCTGACCAAGAGCCTGGTACTAAATCAGCACTGGGTGCCATAGCCCCAGCAGAGCCACTGGCTCAGGAACAGGGCCATGCGACCACATGTTCTCCTCAAGCCCACGTGTTCCAAAAACAGGGCCCCTGTAGGGCAGGCAGGATTCGGGGCTAGTGTCTTGCCCACCAGTAGCGCTCAGGGATGGCTGTGCTAGGGGAAAGGCCACCATGCTACAGAGCCCAGCTGTGTCCTAGACACTGGCCCACACTACACAGGCGCAAACAGGTGCACAGTGCGTAGGCATGACCTGCACACCAGTGCCGAGCATCTGCCAGAACCCCCCCACTGCTGCTCTTAGATACACGCACCCCCTGGGGGTGGAAGGTCCATCTGTGGGAGCTGGAACCCCAGTATAGCCTGCTTCAACCAAGCGAGGTGCTCAGGGGCATTCCAGTGCAGGTGAGGAAGCAGCCGGCTGCCCCCGGCCTCAGCAAACTCAGGGACAGGCCAGGAAAGGTCGCACAGCTGCTCAGAGGACACCACAGAGGCTAGGAACCGCAGCACACTGTTGAACAGCTCGATGACAGCGCCGGGCTCCTGTGCAGCCAGGCCACCTAGCCGCCGCTCTCTTCTGTCGTGGAAAAAACGGCCACTGAATTCCCGGCCAAGCCCGTCTTCAACATACTGAATTAGTGTCTGGCAGCAAAGATCAAGGGCATGGGGACAGCGAGAGACCAGCCACTGAACTGCCTGTGAAACCTAAGAGCAAAGAGTCAGGAGAGAGCTGGCTGAGGGTTTCATACTTTCCCACACTCTTCCTGAGCCAGCAGAGCGCCAGGCTCTTGGCCATGGCAGGAAGAGAGCAGGGGCTTGCTATGCATTTGAGCCCAGCCCAGTAATCAGAGTGGACCCCAACTCCCGTTGGGTCCCAAGGTTGCAGGTCACAGGCTCACCCATGGGACAAGTCCTGCAAGTCCTACCCTAGCCACGCAAACACGGAAGCTGTGCCTTCTCACCCTCGGTAGGACTGGTAACATTGCTACATGCCAGGCTCCTATCAAACCTGTAGTTACTGTCTGCAGGTAGTTACTCTGATTTTAGTTCCTGGCATTTTTCCCTAAATGTAATTGTCAGCACAGACTTCCTTTTATAAGGAAATCTCAGATAACATTCTTTCTTTCTTTCTTTTTTTTTTTTTTTTTTGGAGACAGAGACTCAAGCAGTTGCTCTGGGTAGAATGCTGTGGCATCACAGCTCACAACAACCTCCAACTCCTGCGCTTAAGTGATTCTCTTGCCTCAGCCTCCCAAGTAGCTGGGACTACAGCCACCCACCACAATGCCCGGCTATTTTTTGGTTGTAGTTGTCATTGTTGTTTGGCAGGCCCGGGCTGGATTTGAACCCACCAGCTCTGATGTCTGTGGGTTGGCGCCTTAGCTGCTTGAGCTACAGGTGCCGAGCCACACTTTTTTTTTTTTTTTTGTAGTTTTTGGCCGAGGTAGGGTTTGAACCCAACACCTCTGGTATATGGGGCTGGCCAGCACCCTACACCTTTGAGCTACAGGTACCGCCCTCATTATTCCTTTATATATCTCAAAGATAATCACCCTAGAAAATAATTCGTATTTGTCTATACCTTCAAATATAAGATATGAATGGCCATATTTTAAATTAATAAAAACAAAAACAGCAAAAAGCTTTACATAATATAATTTGCAGATAGCACATCTATGGATAAATTTTATCTTTTGTTTTGAATTCTGATTGTAATTTTAAAAAGTTATCTGTATAAAACAAAATTGCCACATGGCACAGTGGTAGGTGCCTATAGTCTCAGCTACTCAGGAGGCTAAGCCAGGAGGATCATTTGAGCCTAGGAGCTTGAGGCTGCTGTGAGCTGTGACCACACCTGTGAACAGCCACTGCAATGCAGCTGGGACAACACAGCAAGACCCCATCTAAAAATTTCATAAAAAATTAAAAATTAAAAAAAATTCATAGACACTAATATACACTAAATTCAAGATAAAATAAAGGAAGGGAAAAACAAAGAATCTTGACAGATCTTTAAAAACCACACACCCTTACCTTAGTTGTGCCTTGTAGATCATTAATACAATCAGGGATCTCAATAACAGTGTAATCTGAAATCAGTTTAGCTGAAACCAAATCCTGCAGCATCAGACCTTTAAGAGAAGCAGAGAAGGTCATGTGTGCTTGCTCTGGGTCAGCATGCATGCTAAGGCATCTCATGGCACTGCCCCCTGCCCTATGGTGGGCAGTCAACATGGGTGTTCCTGGCCTAAGACCCCGCACTGTGGTGTTTCCACCCATCACTAAACAGCACTGTGCACAAACTAGACTTTTGTCACAAACCATCTTCCACTTCCTTCTCAGCGGCGTCGCCTCCCGAGCTGGGCACGAGAACTGCCAGCGGCAGTGCAGGCTGAAAGGGTTTGGCCTGCAAGAGCTGTTTGAGCTGCAGCAAGGCTGACAGCCAGTATACGTCCTCCTCCGCCACGTCCTCACTCCTCACTTTGGGGGGCAGTAACAGCACCAGTCCACTGGCTCCTAGCAGGTCCTTCTGCATCTCCACCGTATCAAGGGCACCGTCACTGAGGGCACCATGGGCCACCTGCAATAGCACCAACCATCAGGGTGGACACATGGCACACGGGGCAGCAGCAAACTGCTCCACAGCAAGTGCAGCTGGACTGCCCTCCAAGGACACAGCAGGAATGGCCCTCCCTCCAGGAGCCATGAATTAGAGCTAGAAACAACCAGCTGAACACATAACCTAGCCTCCAGCTACAAGTTCAGTTTGACCACAGCACAATGATCATTTTTCTTTTTTTTTCTAGAAAGAGCAACCTCAGACTCCTGGGCTTAAGCCGTCCTCCTGCCTCAGACTCCTGAGCAGCAGGGGCTATAAGCACCCACCACAACACCCGGTAGAGATAGGGTCTCAGCCTTGCTCAGGCTGGTCTTGAACACCTGACTCAACGGATACACCTGCCTCAGCCTCCCAGAGTGCTGGGATTACATGAGGAAAAGTTGGCCTCAATTTCCTCACAAAGATAAAGAGGGTGAATCAAAAAATAGTATTAAGATGCTATGAAAGAGTCAAAGTAAGGATAAGGATGAGGAAATGAGGAATAAAAATTCCATAGCACTTCAAAAACTTGAGGTCAAGGAAATCTTTCAGAATGCAGTTTGCAGAGATAAGACTGAAAACAGGATACAAAAAATGAGCTCAGAGGATCGACTGATGAGGTCCAACATTTGTCTAGTGGATGTTTGTGAGAGAACAGAACCAAAAGAAGAAAACAGGTGTTGTAGGGACACAAAAATGTCCCAGAAGGGAAACTAGAGCCCCCAGCCTGAAAGACCCACCAAACCCAGACCCTGGTGTGCAGGGCACCAGTACAGAGTCCCATAGTGAGTGTGGAGAACCCCATGAGAGAAACATAAGGCCACACAGAAGGAAAAGATGTCCCTGTCTCAGAGGAAGGGAAACTAGAGCCCCCAGCCTGAAAGACCCACCAAACCCAGCCCCCAGTGTGCAGGGAACCAGCACAGAGCCCCATAGTAATTGTCGGGGTTCTTGACACTATTTCCTTGACTTCAGTTTTTGAACGTGCTATGACACAGAAGACACCAGGTGACAAGAGAGCAAAACTAGAAGGAAAATAATTTTCTACCCATAGTCTTACAAAGCTAGCTAAACTATAAAGGTAATGTGAGAATAAAATAAATTCATTTTCAGAAAAAAAAGAACTAATTAAGCTCCCCTACCAGGCACCTTTCCTTGGGATGCAAGTGAAAAACACAGACTATCAAACAAGGGACTACAGCAAGGAGAAATGCTGCTGGTCCTGCTGGGGCAACAATGGGCAGCATGTGGCAGCTGTCAGGCCATGGTCCACTCACTCTGCAGGCACAAACTCAGGCACGTCACCAAGGCCTGCTGAGAATGGCACCACGAGAAGCTATTGACTGTGGGCAACTTATTTTAGCATCTTAGCAGGGGCATCCTAAGGTGGCACAAGGTCACAGAGCAGCAGAAGAGCAAGGACCCTGCTCAAACCATGGCACTAAGGCTCATCTATGTGGATAGAGACCCCAAGGCCAGCCACAGCCTGAGATAAGAGAGTGGCATCTGCTGGGAGGCTCAGGAGAGCGGAGATGTGGATGGATCAGGTGAGGGAACAGAACATCTGGAAAACTGAGATAGACAAACTCCATCTGGTAAAAATTAAAGAGATGCACAGAAAATTTTTTAAGTGAGAAAATAAGCCAACTATTTCTTATGAAAAAATAAAGAAATGTGGTCACAGAGAGAATACTGCGGCTCGGTGCCTGTGGCTCAAGCGGCTAAGGCACTAGCCACATACACCTAAGGTGGCGGGTTCGAATCCCCAGCCCGGGCCCGCCAAACAACAATGATGACTGCAACCAAAAAATGGCCAGGCGTTGTGGCGGGCGCCTATAGTCCCAGCTGCTTGGGAGACTGAGACAGGAGACTCGCTTGAGCCCAGGAGTTGGAAGTTGCTATGAGCTGTGATGCCATGGCACTCTACCCAGGGGGATAGCTTGAGGCTCTGTCTTCAAAAAAAAAGAAAGAACACTGCTAGTCTTGAGGCGACAGCAGGTACAGAGCCATCAGTATAGCCGGGGCATGGCAGCTCACACCAGGAATCCTAGCTACTTGGGAGGCTGAGGCAGTAAGACTGCTTGAGCCCAGGAGTCTGAAGTTGCAGTGAGCCAGCCAGGCAACAGAGAGAGACCCTGTCTCTAAACAACTCTACTTCTCCATTCACTGAGGTGACAGAGTGACAGTGACAGTGCAGCCACCATGGGAGATGGGAAGACTGGAGGGCTCCTCACTGGGTGTGCTGAGCTGTGCAGCTGCCCTGCACCCCATAGCCCCACTTCCCAGGGTTTGTTCTAGGTAACCCCTGCCCACTGGGCCTAGTAACCTCCTTCTGAGAGAGAATCGGACAACAGGGACAGCTCACGAAGAGCCTCTGATTGCCCTGGGCTCACCACTTCTTGCACACACAAACAACACTGGCCTGTGGAGGCTACACAGCAGGACCTGTGGAAGCTTTGGCCACAGCCTGCAAGGCAGAGAGTCCTGACACTCAGGAGAGCAAGCTTGGAAGTGTACCCTCCTCAGTCAGGCCCTCAAGTGAGACTATGCCCCACCAGCATTTGGTTTCCACCTGTGGGAGATGGGAGATACTGCACCAGAGAACCCCACAATGACAGCTGGACACCTGACCCACAGAAACCAGGACATGACAAATTATTATTATTTAGAGCTGCTGCGTTGGGGGTGATGTGCTATGTAACAGCAAGTGACTGACACTTCTTTAATGGGATGTTGGCAGAGAACAAAGGATAGCTTGGCGGAGAAGCAGCTGTGATCATGTGTGTGATATGGAAACACTATAGAAATCAGACCCTTATAAATCATGTGAGGTTGCTATTTGACCTTTTAACTATACACAAATGTTACTTTTATTACAAATCTTAAAAGTAAAGGCAGGAGGAACAACTAAGTTACTTCCAGTAGGTTAGGTGTGAAGACTAAGCGCCAAGCAGGCACTGCTTCCCCAAACTCAGGGTAGGCAACTCATCTCATCCTTAGACTCCCATTATATTTTGCGTTTTTAAAGTTTTGTATGTGTACTGCTTTCAGGAAGTATGCTACATAGTATTAAAAAATGGAAAAATCAAAATCCCATAAATGGACAAGGATTTGAAAAAGTACTGAGGACAAAGGGAACACAATTGGACTACCACACACAGAGGACCAGGGTATGCCTCGAAAGTGACCACTGGGAGGAGGAGGAGCCCAGGACAGAGGCCATCAGGGCAGAGAACTGATCACTGGCCTGCTCCAGGCAGGTGCCCATCCTCTGGGACACTATGGAAGCAAGGTCAAGTCCACACCCGAGTTCACAGAGCTAGCTAGCATGCAGCCACAGACACCAGAGGTGGTCAGCATTGATGCCCATGCTCCCTGCCCTGCACTGGTATCTTCCAAGCAAGTGGAGAAGGACACACCTGGCCTCGCTTCTGAACACAGAGGTCAAAACCTATACTCACTGACACAGGTTTGCATCTAATGAGGAAATGGACTCCTACTTATGCCACACGTTCTATTCATAGAACAGCAGTGCTATGGAAATTATTTCTATTCTATTGCTCCAGCGCACCACCGAGGTCTGATCTTTCACATGTGACTGCCTCCTGCTGGTATGTGTTATCACGTGGTACACAGAATTAGTCACCACTGCAGATACTGGAACGCTGGCAGCTTGTTAACAAGTCATGGTGGAAAAACTTTAAAAATTTCAATCTCCAGCATAAATGGGTTAAACAAAAACTTCCCAGGGAGCTGATTAAGCACAGTATTATGTGAATACCTGCAAAGAATAAAAATTAGAGCTTATCATCTAGAACTTAGGACAACATGAACATAAATGATCAAACTTAAGAGCCTGATGCTGACCTAAACACAAGCTGGTCTCACTCAATGAAGGCTACACAGGCCTAATCCTAAAACAGTTATGCTTTTGGTAAAGACTGATGAGTCAGGACCCTGTTTCAACAAAGATGGCAGGCATTCTTGAGGAACTTTTTGTCTCTCACCCTTCTTGAGTTAATTACCAGAACTCCTCAAGTGGAAGAGTCCGAGGCTTCTAAATTACACAGAGAAGTGTGACCTGCACACTTTCCAGAATAGCCTCAAGTGCCTACCATGTCCTCACAGAGGTGGTGAGTCTGAAGCCCTGTTCTGTGAACCTGGCACCTCATGTCAGCAAGTGTCCTAGGATGATGCCTGAACACTGGCTTCTAAGCCTCCCATAGCCTTTCAAAACCACCTCAAAGAATAAATGGTATTTATTGGATTCTAGTGATAAAATTATAGAAGTAACACAGAGTGATTATTGCTCACCTTAATGCACACGTTAACAGAAATGGTCTGGTCCCCTTTGCCACTGAGTGTGTTGAAAAGTGCGAGTGTCTGAATCCCACCAGCATCACTGCACGTGTCATCTGCTACACCATCATCCCCCATGAACTTGACCTTTAGCCAATTTGCTAGAATTCTGTAGATAAAAGAAAATAATACTGGTAGAAGAATCTAATTTTTGGCGGCACCCGTAGCTTAGTGGGTAGGGCGCTGGCCACATTCCCTGAGGCTGGCGGGTTCAAATCCAGCCCAGGCCAGCTAAACAACAATGACAACTGCAAAAAGAAATAGCCTGGCACTGTGGTGGGCACCTGTAGTTCCAGCTACTTGGGAGACTGAGGCAAGAGAATTGCTTAAGCCCAAGAATTGGAATTTGCTGTGAGCTATGACATCACAGCACTCTCCCCAGGGCAACAGCTTGAGACTCTGTCTCAAAAAAAAAAAAAAAAAAATCTAATTCTAAATTTGAACTATAAAAATTTCCAGAGAATAACAGAAAAATATCACACAGATCTAGGCCCAAAGACACCAAATCTTATTTTGAAGGTGATCTGGACAAAGTAGGCTGTCATTTTAAAACGAAGCTAGGGTGAGATTCAAATCACACTTGTGACACACACACATACACACAGAAATAAATAAATAAATAAATAAAATGGAGGTTCTTAAGTACTAATAAAACTTAAGGTTCTCAAGTACTAAGAAAAGATTTTGAGCAACAGAAAATTATCTCTAGAGTTTTTATAGAATCAAATTTCTCATGCGTGAGACTTTAAGAATTCCTACGTGATATATGAACTGAACTCAGTAAATCAGAAGATAGCTCTTTTAAGAAACAAATCATGGGGTGGCACCTGTGGCTCAGTGAGTAGGGCGCTGGCCCCATATACTGAGGGTGGCAGGTTCAAATCTGGCCCCAGCCAAACTGCAACAAAAAAATAGCCAGGCATTGTGGAAAGCGCCTTTAGTCCCAGCTACTCAGGAGGCTGAGGCAAGAGATTCAACTAAGCCCTGGAGTTGGAGGTTGCTGTGAGCTGTGACGCTACGGCACTCTACCAAGGGCAATAAAGTGAGACTCTGTCTCTAAAATAAAACAAACAAAAACAACGAATCATGATTTAAATACTTCTAAAATGATACAATCTCTGCTCAGCTGTCCTATGAGATAAATGTCTTGACTTTCCTTCTTTTTCCTTAGCCTGCATGTGTACCAGTAGTGACTGCTTACATGTGTTCTGGCCTAGTGCAGTGGTTCACTCCTGTAACTCCAGCTCTTTGAGAGACTGAGGTAGAAGGACCACTTCAGCCTAGGAGTTGGAAACCAGCCTAGACAACATAACAAGACCTTGTCTCCATGAAAAATTAAAATAATTACCCAGGCATGGCGGTACATGCCTACATAGTACATACATACTACTGCATTCCAGCTTGAATGATAAAGAAAGACCTCATCTTGAAAAAAAAAAAAAATTTTTTTTTTTAATTAAAAAATAATGTGTTTTTCTGGGAGGCTGAGGTGAGTAGACTGCCTGAGCTCAGGAGTTCAAGACCAGCCTGAGCAAAACCAGACCCCATCTTTACTAAAAACAGAAAAAATAGCTAAGCTTTGGGGCAGGAACCTGTAGTCCCAGCTACCTGGGAGGTTGGGACAAGAGGATCACTTGAGACTGTCTCAAAAATAAAAAATAAAATAAAATAAAATAAAATAACATGTTCTACTGAGTGTGGTGGCTCACACTTTGTCCCAGCTACTTGGCTGAGATGAGGACCATTTGAGCCCAAGAGTTCAAAGCTGCAGTGACCTGTAAGGATGCCGCTGCACTCCAGCTGGGCAACCAAGGTCTAGACCGAGAGCCCACCTCTTAAAAAAAAAAAAAAAAAAAAACAGGCTCGGTGCCTGTGGCTCAAGTGGCTAAGGTGCCAGCCACATACACCTAAGGTGGCGGGTCTGAATCAAGCCCAGGCCCGCCAAACAACAACAGCTGCAACCAAAAAAAAAAATAGCCAGGTGTTGTGGCGGGCACCTATGGTCCCAGATACTTGGGAGGCGGAGGCAGGAGACCTGCTTAAGCCCAGGAGTTGGAGGTTTCTGGGAGCTGTGATGCCACAGCACTCTACCCAGGGAAACAGCTTGAGGCTCTGTCTCAAAAAACCAAACAAACAACAACAACAACAAAAACAAAAAAAAAAAAAAATGGGGGGGGAAACAAAATAAAATATAAACCAGCTTTGAAAAAAACAGGTTAGCGCCTGTGGCTTAAGTGGCTAATGTGCCAGCCACAAACACCTGAGGTGGCAGGTTCAAATCCAGCCCAGGCCCCCCAAACAACAATGATGGCTGCAACCGAAAAATAGCCAGGCGTTGTGGCAGGTGCCTGTGGTCCCAGCTACTTGGGAGGCAGAGGCAGGAGACTGGCTTAAGCCCAGGAGTTGGAGGTTGCTGTGAGCTGTGATGCCACAGCACTCTACCTAGAGGAATAGCTTGAAGCTCTGTCTCAAAAACAAACAAACAAACAAACAAAAAAAGGCATTACATTCAGAGCACTTGGAACCCTCATTTATTGCCGGTAACAATGTAAAATGGTATAGCCCATGTGGAAAATAGCATGGCAATTCCTTAGAGACTTCCAAACAGTTACCAGACAACCTAGCAGTTCCACTCCTGGGTGTCCAAGGGTTTCAAACATGTTCACACAACACTCACACGTGCACATTCACAGCAGCCCAAAAGTCGGAGCAGCTATCTCAAAAAACCAACCAAACAACAACAACAAATGCCTACCAGCTGAAGAGCAGCTAAATAACACAAGGGACATTCACACAATGGCACCTCCACCTATACTCACACATGCCTCAACACAGATATGCCCAGGAAACATGACTTTAACATAAAGATGCTAGTCATAGAAGACTACATGTTACATGAATATACCCATGTGAGACATCAAAACAGAAATCCAAAAACAGAAAGCAAATCCAAGGTTGTCGGGAGGTGGGGGTGATGGAGGGTGCTGACAGCCATGCTGGCTCTTATTAAGTGGAAATCAGCTCTGTAGTTAGAGAATGGTGATGGCTGTGACACCCTGTGAATGACTAAAAACCACTGAAATGTACACTTTAAACAGGCAAAGTTCATAGCATGTAACTTACATTTCAATCAAGTTAGTAAAAAAAAATTAGTTTGTTTTATAGTTACTTTAGAAGTATAGTATCTATAGACTGTTGGGTTACAGGAGACAATGCCATGTCAATAGTACCTAACATCTGGGTATAGGAGACAATCCCATGTCGACAGTATCTACAGTCTGGTCATTGGAGACAATGACATGTCAATAGTTATCTACAGTCTAGTCAGAAAGGACAATGCCATGTCAACAGTATCTACAGTCTGGTCAGAAGGGACAATGCCATGTCAATAGTATCTACAGTCTGGTCATAGCAGACAATCCCATGTCAATTATCTACAGTCTGGGAGAAAATGCCCTGTCAATAGTATCTATGGACTGTTCATCTGTGGGCATTGGATAGTGAGAAAAAATGCATGGCATGGACCTGTCCTTTTGCTCATTAGTGTGTGTGTAGCCTGAGACAATTCTTATTCTTCCAATGTGTGGTAGAAAAGGAAAAAGGGTTGGACACCCCTGGAAATGACATGAGCTCAAACCAACCACCTTAACACAAATTTAAATAACAATCAACTTTGAATGCTTCAAGACTAAGAATATTGCCAAGAATAAAAAGCAAAAATCAAATGAGCCTGGGCAACATGGCGAGATTTCATCTCTAGAAAAAATAGGAACACAAGTCTTAGTTCCTCAGGAAGCTGAGGAAGATGGATTGCTTGAGCCCAGGACTTCGAGGCTGCAGTGAGTTGTGATGTTACCACTGCACTCCAGCCTGGGGGAGAGAGAAAGGCCCAGTCTTGAGAAAAGAAAAAAGAAAAAGAAAAGGCCAGGTGCAGTAGGTGGCTCACGCCTGTAATCCCAGCACTGTGGGAGGCTGAGGACAGATAATTGCTTCAGCTTACGAGTTCAAGACTTGCCTGAGCAAGAGTGAGACCCCAACTCCTAAAAAAAAAAAAGGAAAGCCCAGCTAGGCACTGCAGCAAGCGCCTATAATCCCAGCAGCTTCTGGAGGCTGAGGTAGCGGGATGCCCACAACCTGAATCTGAGTTTCAGTGAGTCATGACACCATTGCACTCTGCAGGGTGATACTCTTTCTCAACCAAACCAAAAAAAAAAAAAAAAAAAAATCCAATCTGAAGTATCAACTTTTAATGCTTTAAGTGCAAGCATTAAAATGTATACCTGCCTTCACAGTTCCCACCAGCACAGGAGAGAACAGGCTCTGCCTGCCTGCCTCCCAGGAGAAGCCACTTCTCTGCTTGGCATTCAAGCCCCATAGAGGGCCTCCCTCCCTGACCTGTCAGGACTGCCCGGGGACTGCTCCTCTCCATCCGGCAACACCAGCACCAGCTTCCAGAACACACACTCCCGCCTCCCTGGGAGGTGCCTGGCCACGAGGGATGGCAGGTCCAGAGGTGCCCACGCCGCATCACTGGAAGGGACAGACCCTGTAGGTTAGTGGTGTGTTAGCCCAGAGAAGGAACCACACAGCACAGGTGAGGGCAAGACTCACCTCAGCAGTTGTTGGTGGAGGTGCTGGACCTTCATCTGGTGGGCTGCCCTGTTTCTTAGGCGCCTTAACCTGTAGAGACAGAGACCACACTGCACTCACTAAAGCAGCTCAAGCCCACGGAGGGCTTCACAAATATTCACCAATGCTTCTGAGTGAAAAGTAATTGGCCAGTAAGCATCTCCCAGTGGGGAGACCAAGAGACTGAGAGAAACTATTTTTTTTTTTTTTTTGAGACAGAGCCTCAAGCTGTCCCCCAGGGTAGAGTGCCATAGCATCACAGCTCATAGTAACCTCCAACTCCTAGGCTCAAGTGAGTCTCCTGCCTCAGCCTCCCAAGTAGCTGGGACCACAGACACCCACCACAATGCCCGGCTATTTTTTGGTTGCAGCCATCATTGTTGTTTGGCGGGCCCGGGCTGGGGATGCGATCCCACCACCTTAGGTGTATGTGGCTGGTGCCTTAGCCACTTGAGCCACAGGCGCCAAGCCGAGAGAAACTATTTATGGTAAAGAAATGGGCTAGTCAGGCTCAGGGCCTATAGCACAGTGGTTACGGCACCAACCACATACACAAAGGCGGCGGATTCAAACTCAGCCCAGGCCAGCTAAACAACGATGATATCTGCAACAAAAAGACCTCAGGCATTGTGGCAGGGGCCTGTAGTCCCAGCTACTTGGGAGGGTGAAGCAAGATAATCACTTAAGCCCATGTTTTGGTGGTTGCTGTTAGCTGTGACGCCATAGCACTCTACCAAGGGCGAAATAGTGATACTCTGTCTCAAAAAAAAAAAAAAAAAGAAAGAAAGAAATGGGCTAGTTAGAGGGACCTGTTACTACATGAACAGGAGTCTAGGACCACAGTATGCTGGTTGTGGAGACTGAGCAACAGACAAGGCCCTGCCCTGTCAAACATACTCTTTACTGGGGAGAAAAAGCAGCATCTGCCAGCATAGGGCATGGCACAGAGGGGTGCTGGCCCGGGTCAAGTATGCAGGTGGGCAGGAGCCGTGCTGTGAGCTGCGTCTGCTCAGGTGGTCAGGAAGGGATGTGTGAGAAGACCTGAAGGACAAAGGATCCAGCACCATGACTCCTGGGTACAGCACAGAGGATGGCCATGCCATTTGGTGAGGACAGAGAGCTGCAGGGTCAGGGGCTTATCTATACTACAAAGACCCAGAGGGCAGCACATGGATATTAACGAGAGAGGTGAATACCCCAACAGGTCAGGGGACACTGGGGTAACTATGGAAAGCCATTGGGAAGTACTAACAGTGGGGTCAGACACCTGGTCCTGCGTGGAGGTGGGTGTGAGAGAGGGACAAAAGCCCACAACAGGTGGCATCTGTAAGCAGGGAAGGGGCAGCTTAGGGTCAGAGGCTAGACTGGAAACTGGAAATCGAGTCTGGAATGCAGGGACAAGGTCAGGGCTGGAGATGCCGAGGGAGCAGTCTATGTTGAGGGCAAGAGAGCACTGGGAAAGAGAAGACAAAGGCCAGGCCACCATGACAAAGTGCCAGGGGTCAGAGAACACCCCCCAACAGGCCAGGCCCATTACCATCCCCCACCCCATTTACAGAAGAAGAGATGGAAGCCCTAAGAATCTAATGGGGTCAAACAAACCCATAGAGGCAGTTTCCAGAAAGAACACCCGGTGACATGCAGGAGTGGCAGGGAGAGCTATGCCAAAAGGCCTCAAGGAGACAGAGTGGGAGAGGCCAGAGAAAGAGGTGACAGGAGCAGTAGAGGGGATGGTGGGCATCCAGGCTCCCCAGAGAAGGAGGAAGGGGAATGCACCTCAGCTGGGTGCCCAAGAGAACAGGTGGTTTTTGAGCTAGATTCTATACCAGGACCCAAGTCTCAGGTGACAGTCCTCCGAAATCACAGCCCTGCTTTCCCACAGGGCAAGCCCCATTCCCACAATGAAGGAGACATCTTATTGGGCAGTCTTGCACCTGTCCTCCCTTCCTAACACCACCATCCTCCTCCACATATGACACTCCCAGTGGGACAGGAAGCCCCAAGGAAGCAGAGATAGCTGAATGCTGACCTGGTGCAGGAGACACCCACTTTCCCAGCATGGCCCAGGTCCAGGAGGCCTCTGGCCAGGTTCTCTTTGGCAATGGGGCATTCTGCACTGGGTGCCAATGCCCTCAGGCGGTCATTCATGTCCACACAGCAGGGCGCAGCAGGAAAAGCTCTCATCTGGCGCCTCAGTTTCTTCCGGGCTGTGACAGCTTCCCTCCACCTGGGGAACACACCAACATATCATCAGTGGGTATTGTCAGGGTTCACCCCAGAAGACAAATACATGAACATGCCCCAGCACCGGAACTCAGGAAACACATTTGTCAGTTTTATGTTTAGGTCTTTTCCAGCAACTCTTCATACTGAGAAACAAATGAGAATTAAGACTCAGGCAAGGCTTGGCGCCTGTGGCTCAATCGGCTAAGGCGCCAGCCACATACACTTAAGGTGGCGGTTTCGAATCCCTAGCCCGGGCCTGCCAAACAACAATGATGACTGCAACCAAAAAATGGCCGGGTGTTGTGGCGGGCGCCTGTAGTTCCAGCTACTTGGGAGGCGGAGGCAGGAGACTCGCTTGAGCCCAGGAGTTGGAGGTTGCTGTGAGCTGTGATGCCATGGAACTCTGCCCAGGGAGATAGCTTGAGGATCCGTCTCAAAAAAAAAAAAAAGACTCAGGCAAAGGGAAGGCACGATGTCAAATAAGTATGGTGAGCAATGAAGAATAGCCAGTGGTTTCCACAGGCCAGTCTGGCAACTCAAGGCACCAATCTAAGACACAAATACCCCTTGACTCAGCAACCACCACAAAGGAACATCTCTCCATATGCACGCACCTGTGAGCAGACATGGGAAATGTGTACACAAAAAAGGTCACTGTAGCACTGTCACAGCTAAAGAGAGAAAGCCATGTGAGAACCAGGGAAGTCACTTCTGGCAGGGAGCACTGGTCATGCTGCCATGGTCAGGTGTCCACTTTCTATCAGACGGAGCAAGAGGCTCAGACAAAGAGAAATGCTCCACGTGTGTTCACCACCACCAGAAAGGACAGTGTGTGGCTGGTGCATAGGTAGCTGCTGCTCCTGAGGAATGGATGGGGCCTGCTGTGTGTGTGTGTGGGGGGGGTTACTTCTCACCATACTCCCTTTTATTATTTGTAGAGGTGGGGGTCTCATTATGTTACCCAGGCTCTAACTCCTGGATCCTCCTGCCTTGGCTTCTCAGAGTGCTAAGATTACAAGCATGAGCTACTGGACCTGGCCTGTATTCCCTTTTATACTATAGCAATTGTGAAGTACATTATTGCTTATTTTAAATTTTACTATAACATGAACCACACAACCATAGCCCAGTTTAAATATCAATGATATGTCAGATGCTGTGTATTTCCACCCAACTGAGAGGCCTTGGCCATGACCATGCCCCTCCCATTCCTAAAAGGAACCACTATGCTCAGTTGATCATTTTTCTTCTTTTCTCAGAGTTATACTATTATATACAAATCCCAAAAAGTGTATAATATAGAAGCTCTGTAAATCGATCACCCCAGGGACTGTGACATATTGGTCACTCGCTGTACTGACTGTGCATATGTACTGTCTACGAACATCAGGACAATATAAAAAGGTGGTCAGTGTAGGGACTTGGTCAGCTATGAGGTTCTACGGTTCTACTGTGTCTGTCTGAATATAAACTACTTGTGTGTTGTAAATGTTTCCCTAATGAATGCTTTTTTCCCCCTCATTTCATGTTCTGGAAAATCATCTGCATTATTAAATGCAGCCTGAATGGGGCTGTCCCCAGCTATCTCCCTGTGTCTAGTACAGGGGCAAACAGCAGGCACCTCATACAATTTGCTGAAATATAGAACAGCAGCCACCCCAATCCAATCCCTTCCTCACCCCCTTTGTTTTGTACTGTTTAGGAAGAAATGTGTATGTGTGCGCGCGCACGTGATTGATGGATTCTGAATGAACAATCCAGAGTTGAGTCTGTTAGAGGGATTCATTGCTATGAACTGTTCCTAATCACTAGCAAAGGAACTGACAGCTTGTCCATTTTGACTGTGGTAATAGACTCTTCCCTGTATGTGAATTCTTCCTGTGAGAACATAGGACTCACCGCTGTAGATACTTGCAGAAGCACTGGAGCTCCTGGAAGGTCTCCTTTGCAGTCTGGAAAATTTCTTCCAAGAGAAACAAGTCTACCAGGTGGGCACAGACGTCCTCACAGCAGCGGGCCATGCGGACCCTCTGGTCTGTCTCCAGTGCATTCCTAGGGAACAGGGCAGTCACTGTGGCAGGCACCACCTGGGGCCCACAGAGAGAAACTTTGGCAACACAAGAGTCTGTACCCTTAGTGTAATTACAGCTTCACTGCAAGAGAAGATTGATACAATTTCATTTTTATTTCAACTATAGATTCCTGGGTAAAAAAAAGGGGAAAAGAACAAAAGCAGTACAGGTTCCTGATTAAAGATCCAAAGAGGCCCATAAAATAGTCAATAAATAAACTTTTATCTCAATAAAACAGAATGTTTAACTAATTGTCTATTAGTGAGACAAGACCTCATGGTGTCATCCAGGCTGCAGTCCAGTGGCATTTACATGCATGATCACAGCACAACACAGCCTCTGACGTCTGGCTTCACACAATCCTCCCACCTTAGCCTCCCAAGGACCTGGGACCACAGACAGAAAACCACTCTGCCTACTTAGAAATTTAATTTTTAAATGACCATTGAGAGAACTGCAAAATCTTCTCATCAGTATCTGACATTTGCAGTTAGAAGTGTATCAAGTACAAAATAAGTAGCAGTGGCTAACAAGCATGGGCACTGATAGTCACACAGTGGTGGCCCTGGGACAAAGCAGTATCTCAAAGAGAAGTTTTTATAATAAAATTCTATCAATTGGCCAGGCATGGTGGCTCATGGCTAAATCCCAGCACTCTAGAGGCCAACATGGGTTGATCATTTGAGCTCCTGAGTTTGAGACCAGCCTGAGCAAAAGACCCCATCTCTACTAAAAATAGGAAAACTGAGGTAAAAGGATCACATGAACCCAAGAGTTGGAGGCTTCTGTGAGCCATGATGATGCCATTGCACTCTACCCAGAGTGACAGAGACATGAAATAAAATGAATAAGAAATGAAACGAGGCTCAGCACCGCACATGTAGCACAGTGGTTACGGCGCCAGCCATGTACACTGAAGTTAGCAGGTTTGAACCCGGCCTAGGCCAGCTAAAACAACAATTTGACAACTGTGACAAAAAATAGCCAGGCATTGTGGCAGGCATCTGTAGTCCCAGCTACTTGGGAAGCTAGACAAGAGAACTGCTTAAGGCCAAGAGTTGGAGGTTGCTGTGAGCTGTGACGCCATGGCACTCTACCAAGGGTGACACAGTGAGACTCTGTCTCAAAAAAGAAAAAAAAAAAGAAAGTAAATTAAATTAAAAATAAAATAAAATTCTATTAACCAAGGGAACAGAAAGGACTATATTAAATTTACTTAGTCACAAAACCGAAGTAGCCTAAGCAGGAAGACAAATTTCTAGTAGGCCGAACTCAGTGCTGGACATAACCTGGGACAGAGCTGAACCAAGTATCCCAGCTCTGAACGTACTTCAACTCCTGGGCGCAGACGTCCCTTACACACTCTGTCACTGTGAGCTCTACCAGTTCTGCAACCAGACCCTGGCTCAGTTGTGCTAACACCAGTTCTCTCTCTTGTTTCAACCTACAGGTAAGAGAAAAACATACAAAGGCAATGTTTAAGTATAAAAGTAAGTGAGAGATCATGCAGGTAAGAACATCCCTGCTAGACACAACCTTCTTCCCTGCCCAGCCTCACGGAAGACCCTGTGCGCTCCCCAGGGCCAAGTGTGTGAGTATGCAGGGTAGGCCTGGCAGGGGTCTGACAGCAGCACCACGGACAATGGTAGGGGCATCACGGGCCAGCTTCCTGTGCCCACACACAGCCCCGGCCTGTTCACCTTTCCTCTTCAGCGCGCCGTCGCTCTTCCTCTCGGCGCTCCCTTTCCTTAGTCACCTCTTCAGCTGCAACATGCCTCAAGATGCCCATGGTTGCAGCTGCTAACAGGTCCTCCACAGCAGCATCTGAAACTCTAGAGCAAAATGGACAGCATGCAAAATCAGAGAAAAGCCTGTGGGCACACAGATACACAACAGAGTACTATTCAGCCATAAAAGGAGTAAAATTCTGACAATGCAGCTGAACCTCGGAGATGTTTGCTACGTGAAATAAGCCAGACACAAAAGGACTGGTGCTGCATGACCCCACTTACGTTGAGTTACCTAGAAGAGGCTGATTCCTAGAAACAGAACCAGGTAACCAGGGACAGGGGAATGGAGAATTACTGTTAATGGGTATTGAGTTTCTATTTAGAATGCTGGAAAAGTTCTGGAAGTAGACTGTGATAATAGATATACACATAGTGAATGTGCTTAATGCCTCTGAATTATAAACCTAAAAATGGCTAAAATGATAAATTTTATTAGTTTTTTTTTTTTTTTATGAGACAGAGTCTCATTATGTCACCCTCAGTAGAGTGCCATGGTGTCACAGCTCACAGCAACCTCCAACTCTTGGGCTTAAGAGATTCTCCTGCCTCATCCTCCCAAGTAGCTGGGGCTAGAGGCACCTGCCATGATGCCTGACTATTTTTTTTGTTATAGTTGTCATTGTTGTTTGGCAGTCCTGGGCCGGGTTCAAACCCACCAGCCATGATGTATGTGACTCGCGTCCTAGCTGCTGAGCTATAGGTGTTGTATATTTTATCACAGTTTTAAAAAAAAGGCAGCCCAGGGAAATACTTCTTTTTAGCTCCATCAAATAGAAAATAGGTGTCTAACTATAACTATAGATGAAAAAAAAAATGAATCAAACCTATGTACAAGGCTGGTCCTTCTGTGTAATGTATATTTTATTGGATTTTATGGGTTCTTTGTATTTTTCTTAGTTTTTAAAAAAAATTTTATGTATACTCTATATTTTATATAAGCAAAATATTAATTATACCTTTTCTTTTCACTGTGCCACTTCATGTGTATTAGGATTTTTAAAAAGATTCTGGAAATGCTCAAGAAAATTGGATTTACTTGGCTGGGCACAGTGGCTCACTCCTATGTGATCCCAGCACTCTAGGAGGCTGAGGTGGGTGGATTGCTTGAGCTCAGGAGTTTCAGACCAGCCTGAGCAAGAATGAAACCCCATCTCTACTAAAAATAGAAAAACTAGCCAGGTAGTGTAGCAAGTGCCTATAGTCCCAGCAACTTGGGAGGCTGAGGTGGGAAGACTGCTAGAGCCCAGGAAGTGAGGTTGCTATGAGGTAGGCTGAGGAAAAAATAAATTGGATTCACTAAATTATTTCAATTAGCTTTATAAAAGTTGCATAAGAGCTTAGAAAGATTTTGATTATTAAATTTGAAGACTAGATCAAGTAGATGCTTTTAACTTTTAGTAGAGAATGAGCTAACTTTTATTAATTATTATTGAGTTATGTTTAAAGAAAAAGTTTTTTTTAATTTGTAAACTCTAATAAACCACATTATGCACTCTTGGAGGCCAAGATGGGTGGATTGCTTGAAGTCATGAGTTTCAAGACCAGCCTAAGCACGAGCAAGACCCCGTCTCTTGCTCTGGTAATGTGGCGGGTGGCTATAGTCCCAGCTACTTGAGATGCTGAGGCAAGAGGATCACTTGAGCCCAAGAGTTTGAGGTTACAGTAAGCTATGATGCCATCGCACTCTACTGAGGGTGACAAAGTGAAACTCTGTCTCTAAATAAATAAATAAATAAAAATAAAATAGAACTACACAATGGCCAAAAGGCATACACAGATGGAAATTCCACGCCTGTGAGAGGTAGGAGGGGCAGATGCACAGCCAACCCGCCTGGACAGCAGGGCCAGAGCTTGGACTGGGCTGCAGAAGTCCCAACACAGACACTGGGAATGTTAAGTGGGACCAATGGGTAGCTGCAGCCTCTGGTTGAAGAGTGAGAGCAGCTTCCCAGGAGCCCCATGCCACTCACCCCAGAGCCGCGGCTGCATAGGCAGCTCCTGCAGAGCCGACCTCCTCGCAGTCCCCCTGTAGGGCCTCCTGGATGAGCTCATCCACCACCTGTGCCAGGTCCTAGGAGAGACCAGCATGGGACACCCCTTAGGGCCAAGAGACATCTGAGGCACCTTGCAAGAACAGTGCTTGATCCTTGACCCAGGAAAGGGGCCTTCTGTAGGGATAGAGCCCGTATGCTATGGCCCCACCAGTGCCCTGGGCCCTGTCTTCTTTGTCTGTATCAAATATCCTTAAGTTTTGTGGCCATTCTGTGCTCCCCAGGGATGCTCTGATCCTGCCCTAGCAGCTGATCCCACAGCCATACTATGGACAGGCCCTGCTTGACCCTAGCTTACCCCATTAGCAAGCATGCAATGCTGCCTGTGAGCCCAAAGGTCAGCCTGTGCACTGGCCACTTAGAAGGAGCAAGTATGAGGCCAGCAAGGCAGATGCACAGGGCTCAGGCTGGTTTCTGAAGGGAAGGCTGACATGCTGCTGAGTAATGACGAGCTGACAGGTGCTACGTCAGCCTGGGGTGGCCGAGTCAATGTGGGCAGATCCCCCCCTCACCTTTCTGGCCCCTCTCCTTGGAGACTAGGCCACACGGCCCACCTCGAGGAGCCAAGAAGGTTCCCTACCGCATCAGAGTACACAGGCACAGGCTCCACGTGCAGCAGCTCAGGCTGCGTGCTGGGCTGGAAGAGGCTAGGTGCCACAGGAGGGGCCGGGGCCAGGGCTGGAGGTAGAGGTGCTGTTGAGGGCACAGGGACAGGGAGGGGCTGGGAGAGAGGCCCGGGCAGGGGTGCACCCAGCTCAGCACCATCGTCTTCTCTCTCCCCACCTGGAAGGAGAGACACAGGAAGGAAAATGGCTGCAGATAGTGACCCTGATGACTGGCCAGCCCTCCCTGAGGAGACCACGGCAGGATACCTCCTGAGGGCAGCCCTGTGGACACACACGTCTTATCCATCCATTCCCAGTGAGTCATAGCCCTGGGCCCCAAAGTAGACACTCTGGTCACCAAAGTGTCCCCAGTAGAGAGCACAGCCACACTCACCTGCTACATCTGGGCAGGGTCTCTGAGAGCCAACAGGCAGCTCTGTGGCAAGGCTCTCCCCAACATACTTGTTCTGGGAGTTGAAGCTGCACACGGGGGTATGATGAGGGATGGGGGGCAAAGGCCCCCCGTTCACGATCTCCCCAATTGATACCACTAGCTTCTTGGTAATGAGCACCGACTTCCTGGCTTTGGACAGGCCCTCTGGCTCCAGGAATGCAGAGCGGTTCAGCTCAACACAGCTGCACATACCATAGAGAACCCAGAGCAATGAGGAACAAGGCTTCACCTGAGTGCCCCACTATCCACCCAAGCCCCTTGGGTAAAAAGCACAAACCCCATGTCCCCAAGGGTCAAATGTAAATGAACAAGAAAGCAAAGACCTAGTTCCCAGGCTGCTGTCCCTGGGGTCTCACTATGACCATGGGACCTCCCAGCTTTCATGTCAGCAGCCATAAGTGGAGTGACGCACACCTGCACCCTCGTGTTGTCACCACGTTGGTTGAGGATAGAACTGGAGAGAGGCAACAGGCAGGTGCTATGGGGCGGGACACCTAACACGGATGCTGTCTGATGGGGCCACTTTCTGGGACAAGGCCTGTGAGTTCTACCATGACTAGAGACACTGACAGCTGAGCACAACAGAAGACCGTGGCCTGGCCATTCGGTGCAAAGGCAACCTTCAAGGGACAAAATGAGGCAGGTCCTAACCTTTATTTTTAGGTTCTTTGGTAACTCATGAAAAGCACTGTGGAGTCACAAGAAACAGTCTGAAAAGCAACCTGCTGACAACCAGCACAGACCTTGGGAATGCTGCCCGGGCATTCCCAACCTCTGTCTGCTCACCTGATGCCAGGGAGGCAGCCTAGATATGCACCTCTCCACAGCCAGACAAGCCCTTAGCCCCGTGTAGCCCTTTGTCAGAATCAAAAAGAACAAAACAAAAAAGAGGCCAGCACGCCCAGTGCTCTCACCCATCAGAGACAGTGAGGCCGTGGCAGCTGAGGAAGTCTGTCGCCTCCTCACAGTCTTGGAACAGAAGCATGCGGACCACCCCGTCCAGGGGGAAGACAGTAGATCGCTGAGTGCTCACAGTGTACGCAACGTTAAGTGCCCGGAGAGCATCCTTGCGGATCTGAAAGGGGAACCGAAGTCACTGCAGCCTCAGGAGATGCTTAGTCAGGTGAGGCCATCACCCAGCCATAGACACAGAAGAGCCAGCAGGGAGCCCCATGTCAGAGATGCCCAGGACTGTGTAACAAGCACAGTCTCACAGACAAGGATGGGCTGTGAAGTTTTCACTTACAAGAAAAATTGGAACAGTCCATCAAGGACATGGGAAGTAAACTACATGGCACCCACTCACAAACCCCATACACGTGCTCAAAGCTGGCACAGGGACCAGATTAAGCATGACAGGTGGCGATAACATTGTTTTGTAGCATTATAGCAAGTACTGTAAAAAAGGAAGACAAAAGGAAAACAGGAAATGCTAACAGAAATTATCTCTGGTGCTGGGACTCAGGGTGACTACTACTAGTCCTTGTGCCACACTCTTCTCCACAGACTGGACTGTTCGTCAGGCTGAGTCCAACAGTCACCAAAACAAACAAAATCTCTGTCCCCATGTAGCTGATACACTAACACAGGAACCAGTCCTACAGAAAATGAACATGCAGCTGAGAAGGTACCAGCTGAGCCGGGCAAGGCAGTGCAAATCTGCAGGGAATAGCAGTCAGAGCCCAGAGCCCTAGGGACCCTGGGAGTGGGCTTGCAGATGGCATTTGAGCAAGGTGGGTCACCAATAGTAAAAACACTGCTTTTTCTAAAGCAAAACACTTGGGTTTATCTTTTGTTTAAAGTGATTACATATGGTAAACACTCTAGTAACATTAAATTATCATTTGTAAATTTTATCTGAGTTTTATTTAACAAGTACACAGAGTTCCCCACATGAGCGGTTGTAAGAAATGTCTTTTGTTCCAATATTTTGGTTCTATTGGCACCTTCAGATCTGACTACAAGGACAAACCTGTAAGAGATACTTTGCCTGGGACAGACTATGGGTTTTGTGTCTGTTTACAGAAGGATGTGGTATTTGGCCTTGGAAGAGACAAAGCAAGCTGGGCACAGGTGAGGGCACAGCCCACAAGGCCAGCAGCAGTGCCAGTGGCATCTTACTGTGCTGAGGTGCCCAGAGCAGCAGGTTTCACATGGCTGCCCAGCTTGAATGTCAGCCCAAACCTCGCTGTGTGGCTGGAATTAAAGAACTAACTTTGGATGTTAGGTATTTTACATACCATGCACAACCCAGGTACGGGGCAGGTCTTTCCACTGCCTGAGACCCCAGCGCACAGCCCAGATGGGGCAAAGATCAGACACTTCAGTATGTATTGAAATGAATGTGATATGGTCAGGCTCACTCCAAAACACACTAAGAATCTAAATACTAGGCACTTTGTGAGCATGTTGTGGGATTGTTGCCTTTTGGTTTTTTGCTTTCACAGAATATGATGCTGCTGGATTTTTTAACTAGTTTGAAAATAGTTCTTAAAAAGATTTATCTGAACTATAGGACAGTGTTCCAGTGTACAGCCTCTTCTGGGTGATCAATGTTGCCAACCCCTTTAACATAAAACAGGGACACTGGTCACACCTCCTGGGGTTACCGCAAGGACTATGTAGGAGTTAGCCCACAATGCACTTGGCAAGGTTCCTGCAATAGACACGCTTAAATATCACAAGTAATAACCAGCTTTCTTCCAATTCTGCAAATACAGTTATATTACTCACCTGATTAAAGTAACAATGTAAAAGACAAGCATTCAGGTAAGAAGCTGATTGGACCAGTTTGAAAAATCTCACAAAATTATTACTGTTCAATGCAGCAAAAGCTTGAACAGCAAATTTCACCTCAGAGGAGTTTCTTACAGTAGGATGGAACTGTTGTACTTCTCTGTTAATTAAAGAAAAGAAGTTAGAATGTTATTTTCTTTCTTTTTTTTTTTTTTGAGACAGAGTCTCAAGCTGTTACTGTGGGTAAGGTGTCCTGGCATCACAGCTCACAGAAACCTCAAACTACTGGGCTTAAGCTATTCTCCTCCCAAGCAGCTGGGACAACAGGCACCCTGCCAGAACACCTGGCCATTTTTTTTTTTTTTAAATTGTAGTAGTCGTTGTTTGGTAGGCCTAGGCTGGATTCAAACCCAGCAGCTCCAGTGTATGTGGCTGGCACACTAGCCACTTGAGCTATACGCGCTGAGCCTACTTTTTTTTTTTGCAGTTTTTGGCTGGGCCAGGTTTGAACCTGTCACCTCTGGTATATAGGGCTGGTGCCCTACTCCTTTGAGCCACAAGGCACCACCCTAGATATTATTTTTAATTAAACAAAATTTCCATGGAGATAGATATAATAAATAACTAGATTTCAGATGTGCTCTTGCCTGTAACCCCAGCACTTTGGGACACCAAGACAAGGATCGCTTGAGGCCAGGAGTTCAAGACCAGCCTAAGAAACACAGTAAGATTCCTTCTCTACAAAAAAAAAAAGGTTTCTTAAATTAGCCAAGAGGGATGGTGTTTGCCTATAGGCCCAGCTACTCAGGAGGCTGAGGCAGGAGGATCATTTAAGCTTAGGGGTTAGAGGCTGCAGGGAGATGTGATCACATCACTGCAGTCCAGTCTGGGCAAATGGTGAGATCCATGTCTAAAAATAAATAACTGGATTTCAACTATGTTCAGGAAGGTCTTACTAGTGAAAGGTGCTTATTAAACTCATAGTTTACTAACTTCAAAGCTACCACTCTTAGGCTGGATTCAATGACAAAAGTTTTCTTTAAAAAGATAATGTAAGACAGACATGATGGCTCACACCTGTAACTGCTAGCACTCTGGGAGGCCAAGATGGGTAGACTGCCCTGAGTTCAGGAGTTCAAGACAAGCCTTAGCAAGAATGAGACCCTGACTCTACTAAAAATAGTGTCTCAAAAGAAAAAATAACAAAAACAAATTACCTGGACATGGGAATTTGCTAACAACTCTGGTGAGGCACCCTGAGGTTCTCCAACCTGGCTCACATACCTCTCACTGGGAGGGCTCCTTCCTCAGCAACTCTCAATGATGAGAAACAGTTCTTGGAAAAATGTGCGCGAGATCTCATCAGGTGCTAATGGGGGTGCTCTACTCCCACCCAGCTGGGCAGACTACACAGCCCTGGCCAAGGTCTCTTGCTATCATCCCAACATTTGCTATCAGACAGAACTCACCACTATTAGCTACCTCTAATCCTAAAAGATCTTTTCCTGTATGAACCCTAACTCTTCGTGTGCCTCAGGCCAAGTCTGTTGTTGCTATTTTTGAGATAGAGCCTTACTTTGGCCCTGGCTGGAGAACCGTGGTGCCATTACAGCTCACAGCAACATTAGCCTCCCGAGCTCCAATGATCCTCCTGCCTCTGCCTCCCGATTAGCCAGGACCACAGGCACTGCCACCATACCCAGCTAATTTTTCCTATTTTTTAAGAAAAAAGATCTTGCTGTGTTGCTCAGGCTTTCGAGCCAACTTTGGATTCTGAAATTTACCTGAGGATGTCCCCCTTATTGAGATTGAGGAGAACGTTGTAACCCTGGAACTCGGCCTCACGGGCGCAGGCCACACCCCTGCCACGCAGGTCCTGGTACATCTCCTTCAGGCTCTGCAGGCACTTGGTCATGTTCTCATTGTTGATCTTGGCATCGAAGGAGGACATGGGCTCCTCACACATGAAGTGGGCACAGTGGATGTGGAACCGGGTACACTTCTCAATCAAGGATACAGTCAGGGGGTCACAGAGATGCTGCTGTGTGATGTCCTGGCAGTAGGTGAGGGGGAGGAAGTCACACGTGGGCACACCCCACTCACACACGCTTCTCATACAGTCCAAGACCATGCTTACTCCCCAACTTCTCTTACTTCAATTTGAAACAAAGCCTGTGAAGAACATCTTAATAGGACTTTATAATGGTTGAAACAAAAGCATGTATTTATTACAAATGACATATAAATGAGTAAAAGGAAAGCAGCCATCACTTTAACTTTGGAATTGACATGCATTTTCTAGTCTTCAGATTGGAGGCAGCTGATACCTTCCGGATGCCCCGCGTGCGGTTCCACACGAAGTCGTACCAGTCCCTCAAGCTGCCTTCCTTCTGGTCCATGATCTGGGTCACCAGGTAGTCCATGGTCCTGCTCAGCACCGCTGAGGGCCGCAGCTCATGTGGCAGGGGCTCCTCCTGATCTGCTGAGGACCGGCTGTACTCCTTCACAGCTGCCGCATGGTCTACCTGGGATGGGGACAGGGACAAGCTGCTTGGGTGGCAAATGCAGGGCCCTCAGCACAGTTATGCCTTCAAATGATGGTAGAATCACATATATACTCACACAAGAACAATATTTGAGAATACTTTTTTTTTCCTTAGAGACAGAATCTCATTCTGTCACCCGCAATAAAATACCTGGTGTCATAGCTCACAGAAACCTCAAACTCCTAGGCTTAAGCCATCCTCCTGCCTCAGCCTCCTAAATAGCTGGGACTATAGGTGCCCACCACAACACCTGGCTAGTTTTTCTATTTTTAGTAAAGATGGGGTCTCACTCTTGCTCAGGCTGGTCTTGAATTCCTGGCCTGCAAGAGTGCTGGGATTACAGGTGTGAGCCACCATGTCTGGCAGAGAATACATTATTTAATAATCAAAATTCATAAACAAAATGAATTGAGAAACTTGACTTTGGCAAACATGACAAGGAAAGAAGGTGTCTGTCCCCAAGAAGCACAAAAAATATATGTCTATTAGGTATGTCTATTCAGACCAGAAGGAAATCTGAGGGCAGTAGTGAGGACAGACAGGCCCTACAACAGAGGCTCTGTAGGGCCAGCTACAGCTACCCAGGGAGGCTGAGAACACACAGGCCAGGATGGTGAGATCCACAGCACTACGTCACAATCATCTATTCTCTCCTGGGGCAGGAACTGTGGGCTTCTATGGTGACACTTAGCACTAAGCTAGGGACCCTACATCAGGCAAAGGGCTATTAAGCCACAAGCCAGAGAGAAGAGAAGCCCACAGCAAAATTCACACAGAGCAAAAGGATCTAAACTAGCACAAAATCCTGAGCCAGCAATTTGGGAACGTACTTCAACACATGTTCAGAAAAGGGAATACTCTCTGATGCAGTAATTTAACTCTTAGAACCTACCAAAGAAAATAATCTAAATACTACAGAAACCCTTCACAGAAGAAAATCTGAAAAAATCTATTAATAGAACTGAAAAATCTTACACAGCCAATCTACTGATGGCAAGAACAGGGAGTTCTGTCAGAGCTACATCATCAAATGTACCACTATTTATTAATGTTTAGAGGTCATTGTAAAAAAGACACATGCTCATAATATAATTTTAAATGTAAACGTTACATACAAAACTGTGTCTAAGGCACAAATGTGTAAAACATACAAAAGGACAAGAATAAGACCAGACACAATAGTTCACACCTATAATCCCAGCACTCTGGGAGGCCAAGACAGGAGGATCACTTGAGGCCAGGAGTTAGATAAGCCTGGGCAAGAGCATGCCCTCATCTCTACAAAATATAAAAATATTATCCAGGCATGGTGGCTCATGCCTGTAGTCCTAGCTTTTCAGGATGCTGAGGTAGGAGGATCTCTCGAGCCTAGAAATTGAAGCTGCAGTGAACTATGATGATAGCACCACACTCCAGCCAGGGAGACAGCGAGAGGATCTCACAAATAGAAAAATAGCAAAAATTTCTACCACCCTCTAAAGAAAGCAAACACCCACATCAAACATCCATATATACAGAAATAACAAAAGAATAATCTCCCCTGCCTTGGCACCCGTAGTATAGTGGTTATGGCGCCAGCCACATGCACCGTGGTTGGCAGGTTTGAACCTGGCCCAGGTCTGCTAAACAACAATGACAACTGTAACAAAAAAATAGCTGGGTGTTGTGGCGGGTGCCTGTAGTGCCAGCTACTTGGTAGGCTGAGACAAGAGAATTGCTTAAGCCCAAGACTTGGAGATTGCTATGAGCTGTAACACTATGGCATTCTACCAAGGCAGACATCATGAGACTATCTCAATAAATAAATAAATAAATAAATACTCTCCTTTCCCCTGCACACCTTTCCCCTTCCCCATGAAGTGCTGTGGAGCTCACCTGGTCAGTCCCTGGGACCACTTCAAACACACTCAGCTGGCTCCGGGTCTCCCGCATGTACCGTTCCTTCTCAGGACACATGTCCGGACACGTCCCAACAAAAGTCCTCGCTTTGTCCAGATCAGTTCTTTTCACCCGAGCTAAAGATATCATGTAAATGCTAAGAATGTGCCACACAGTCAGCAAGAACCCACAGGAGTATATTTTCATAATGACAATAAGAAAAATTAAAATTAAACAAACACACACAAATTACCAAGGGAAAAAACTACTTTTAAAACTATGAGTCTCAGAGGAAGAGACCGACAGGAAGAGACCTACCCCACCAAGCAGTGGCATCAAAATTCACAAAGACCACCTCCAAAATGCCCCTACAGATCAGAGGCCCTAGACTAGAAAGGGGTCGGGCCCATCCTCACTGCCAGGCGATGTCCACCAGTGCACACTAACTCTTATGATGACCTCAATGACAAATAATCATGTTGCCGTGTATTTGCTAAAAGGACAAATCTGTTAAAAATGCAAACATTCAAAACAGAGCAGTGCTCTAGAACAGTCTCCATATGCTCCATGCTGTGACTACAGTAAGCAGCACATGACAGAAGCCAACAGAGCCCAGGGAAGAAGTAAACCAGCATGACCACAGAGCTGAGCTATCAAGTGGAGACCACAGAGGCCCAGAATCAGCTCAGCTTATAACAGCCCAGTGGGAAGGGGAGCTGCCTCCCTGGGCTCCCAAGAAGATGGCAACCACAGGTCAGCCGTAGACACACATCACACCTTGGCGCATGACTCTGTCTCTCTGGTCCAGCAGGCGGTACTTCTCCTCAGAAGTCTCAGCCACGGTGCCAATCAGGGCACTAAGGGATGACACACAGGGCCCCAGGCCCTCAGAGCCCTCGGAGCCTGAGTCAAACAGGTCTCCCTCAAACTGGTGGGCCTTCAGGAGACCTGGCTTCTTCACTGGAGAGCTACAAAGGAAACAACATGTAAAGGGTCCTTTTATCTCCCAGACTGTGATATTATTTCCATTTCTGAACATGCCCCTTTATCTTTCAAGATTTTCTATCTCCTACAGCTGACAAACTACAAGCACTGAAATGAAGTGAGCCTTTTTTTTGTTTTGAGATAGAGTCTCACTCTGTTACCCTCGGTAGGATGCCTTGGCATCACAGCAACCTCAAACTCTTGGGCTTAAGTGATTCTCCCGCTTCAGCCTCTCAAGTAGCTGCGACTATAGGCACCCACGATGCCTGCCTATTTTTTAGAGATGAGGTCTCTCTCTGGCTCATGCTGGTCTCGAACTCATGAGCTCAGGTGACTGACCTGCCTCGGCCTCCCAAAGTGACCACTGTACCTGGCCTTTTCTTTTTTTTTTTTAAATAGAGACAGGGTCTCTCTGTCACTGAGGCTGGAGTGCAATGGCATCCTCACACCTCACTACAGCCTATAACCCCTGGACTCAAGCAATCCTCCTGCCTTGGCTTCCTGAGTGAATGGTACTACAAGCATCACTATGGCCAGTTAATGCTTCTTTTGTAGAGATGAGGTTTCAGTATGCCGCTGGGGCGAATTTAGCCTCAAGTGTTCCTCCTGCCTCCAATCCCAAAGTATAGGATTATAGGAATGAACCATCATGTCCAGCCAAGAGAAGCCTTCCCAGAGATCTGTGATAAGCACAAAATTGTTAGTCACTGATATTTTTTTTTTTGCAGTTTTTGGCTGGGGCTGGGTTTGAACCCGCCACCTCCGGCATATGGGGCCGACGCCCTACTCCTTTGAGCCACAGGTGCTGCCCTGATATTTTTTTTTTAACTTTAAAAAAGTTAAACAAGGGCTGGGTGCGGTGGCTCACTCCTGTAATCCTAGCACTCTGGGAGGCTGAGGAGGGTAGGTTGCCTGAGCTCACAGGTTCGAGACCAGCCTGAGCCAGAGGGAGACCTCATCTCTAAAAATAGTCAGGTATTATAGCCAGCGCCTGTAATCCCAGCTACTTGGGAGACTGAGGCAAGAGAATTGCTTAAGCCCAGGAGTTTGAGGTTGCTGTGAGCTGTGATGTCACAGCACTCTACCAAGGGTGACAAAGTGAGATGGTCTCAAAAAAAAAAAAAGCTAAATGAGCTCATTTTAATAGCCAAATGAACACTTATAGATTTCTATCTCATAGAAATAGAAATTCAGCCTGGGGCGGCACCTACAGCTCAGTGGGTAGGGTGCCGGCCCCATATACTGAGGCTGGTGGGTTCAAACCCAGTCTCAGCCAAACTGCAACAAAAAAATAGCAGGAGTTGTGGCAGGTGTCCGTAGTCTCAGCTACTCGGGAGGCTGAGGCAAGAGAATCGCCTAAGCCTGGGAGTTGGAGGTTGCTGTGAGCAGTGTGGATGCCACAGCACTCTACCGAGGGTGATAAAGTGAGGCTCTGTCTCTACAAAACAAAAACAAAAACAAAAACAAATTTAGTCTGGAAAAAACTTTAATAACTTAAGGAAAAATATGTCTATATGTTTTTATACAGAAATGTCTTCATCCCCTCAGCTCCCTTATTTTCTAGTTGTCTTTCATCATTCTCTGAACTTGAATGTAAATGAAGACATAAGAACGGCTGAGTAAAGAAGAAAAAAGAAAATACATACCAACAACAAATTTGCTATTCACAAAATAGAAAGTGAGAAATTCAATACATTGGCCAAAAGATGAAAGGAAAGGAAAGATTAAACAGAGGCCTGCCAAGGAGGCCAAGCATGAAGAAAAGCCTCTGGGAATGGAGCTCCCCATGCAAATGAGGCAGCCATGAGTGCATGTCACACCCCAGCTGGCTCAGCAGAGAGCTGACCTACAAGAGTCATGCTGGAAATTGCTAGAAGTGATTGTCAATGACACATGGTTCTAACAGTCAGACATTTCAAAGGGATGAGCTGCTGCTTCCATGTGTCTGCCTCAGGTAAGACAGCAAGGTTTGCTCCACCTCCTGCGAGGCAGATGGGGGCTGGCCACGCCAAGGGCATCTGCCGTGCACAAGAAGTGACCTACTATCCTCAGTAGCAGCCTCCTTGAGTAGGAAAGGACCAGAGTAGCTGCAGGAACTCTGTGACCAGAATCCCCAGAGAAAAGGCCCAAACAGGGGCTTCTTTACAACCTAGGCCCTCGGGCATATAAAGAGTCAGAAGACTCTCTAAGGCTCCCCCTGGCTGGGTACCACCAGACCATGCTGGCTGGAGAGGAAAGTTCAGAAGAAACTCCTGCCACTCTGCCCCCAATAGTCCCTGGCAACTAACTGGCCCTTGCCTCTCCCTTAGATCACCCCTGGTCCCTCAACCTCGACTCAGGTGTCACCATATTGTCCTAATCCCATTTGTCTTCCCTGAACAGTCATTGGGAGGGACTGGTCCCACCTTTTGCTCAGGAGGCTGCCAGCCACAGCCCTTCCTGTGGGCTTGCCAAGAGGGGAGTGTTGAAAGGGTGCATCCTCCATGCCCTGACCACCTTCCTCACCACCTGGTTTCTTCTCCTTCTGGCAAAATGGCTTCTTGTTGGGACCTGAGGACACAGGAGGCAGAGAAGGGTTTATGGTGTCACAGATCATGCAATACTGGACTTTTTCCCTTTCTTTTTAAGAAAGTAGCACCCTTACCATTGTTACAGGACATTAAAAGAGCCCAAGGAAGTAACTATGAGACACATGGATCCACTCAGAGCATCCCCCAGCCCTGGGGAGGGGCTCCACACACACACAGCATTGGAGACTAAGGGAAGAATAACTGAAAACTCACTTATTTTCTTCTTGTGCCAAAAGATAGCCATGTCTTTATGCAAACCTTTCCCCTTCTTCCTAGCCAGGGCTGCAGATGCCTGGAAAACAGTTCACAATCGCCAAGTGTGAGGACATTGGGACACGAGAGGAGATGAGGCTGAAAATGCAAACTCAGTGACAAGAGACCATTCAGAACACAAGAGGCTGCCACCTCAAGCCAGGCCATCTCCCTACAGCTATGCAGAAGCCACCCTCACCTGCCTCAACTGTGTCACAAGCGCATGTGTGCTGCTCTTGATTTTTTTTGTGTTAACAACTTTGTTCTGACGGAGCTTACAAACGTGGCCTGTTTGATATTTGGTGAGATGATCCTCACCAGTGATTACATACATATACAGAACAGAGAGATTGCCAAGTCACACATAAGTGCAAAAAGAAGCTGCAGAATGATACTTATGGAATGCCATTTACCACAAACACCCACCTATGCTTTAGTGTACCTGCAGATAAGCTTGTAAAATGCCAGAAAAGCACACTCCACGCTGGGCACCTGGGGTTGCTCAGCTCTGTGTATATCAATAAAGGGTTTACAAGAGCAATGTGCTTCATATTAGCTATGAAATATAAATATTGGCTCGGCACCTATGGCTCAATTGGCTAAGGCGCCAGACACGTACACCTAAGGTGGCGGGTTCGAATCCCCAGCCCGGGCCTGCCAAACAACAATGATGGCTGCAACCAAAAAATGGCTGGGCACTGTGGCAGGCGCCTGCGGTCCCAGCTACTTGGGAGGCGGAGGCGGAGGCAGGAGACTCGCTTGAGCCCAGGAGTTGGAGGTTGCTATGAGCTGTGATGCCATGGCACTCTGCCCAGGGGGATAGCTTGAGGCTCCGTCTCAAAAAAAAAAAAAAGAAATATAAATATTTTGGATTCAGCCAAGAGAATAAGCATATTGCTATAGGCAAAAAATAATTTTAGAAACAGATGGGGTATGTGTGCAGTGGCTCACACCTATAACCCTAGCACTTTAGGAAGCCAAGGTAAAGGGTCACTTGGACATAGCCAGACTCTGTCTCAACAAAAATTTAAAAATTAGCAAGGCATGGTGGCACATGCCTATAGTCTCAGCTACCCAAGAGGCTGAGGCAGGAAGATAGCTTGAGCCTGGAGCTAGCTTAAGCCCAGGTGTTTGAGGCTGCAGAGAGTTGCAATCACACCACTGCACTCCAACCCAGGGCAACAGAGCAAAACTCTGTCTCAAAAAAAAAAAAAAAAAGAGGATTACCATGTTACCCAGCAAGTCACTCCTAAGAATAAACACCCCCCCCCAAATGAAAGCAGGGACTCAGATACTTGTATGCCAGTGTGCACTCTTCACTATAGCCCAAAGTGAAAACAACCCAAGTGTCCATCAACAGATGAATGCAGAAATATAAATGTGATCTATCCACACAATATAATATTATTCACCCAAAAAAGAAACAAAGTTCTGATAAATGCTACCAGGCAGGCAAATCTGGAAATCATTATGCTAAGCGAAATAAGCCAGATACAAACAGACAAGAGTTCTATGATTTCATGCATATGAAATATCTAGAATAAGCAAAGTCATAGACAGAAAATAGTTTATAAGTTATGGGGGTTGGGAGAATTTACTGCTTGGAAAGATGAAAAAGTTGTGGAAATATATAATGGTAAACAGTGGTGATGGTTTGTACATCACTGAGAATGTGATTAATGCCACAGAATTGTTGATAAAGAGATCTATAGGAAAAAAATCAATGGCAAAAGTCCTGTGAGTTTAGCAGTCCCCTGTTATCCACAGGGAAAAATTACAAGACACTCAGTGGATCCCTGAAAGCTTGGACAATGTCAAACTATATATAGGGTATATACTTTTTCCTCCTATATAAATACCTATGATAAAATTTAATTTATAAATTAGGCACAATAAGAAATTAACAATAACCAGTGATACAATATAACAATTATAAAAACATACTGTAATAAAAGTTTGTAAATATGGTCTTTTTCTTAAACTACTTCATTGCATGTTATTAGATAATGTTTTCCAACCACAACTGGCCACAGAGTAACTGAAATTGAATAAAGTGGATGACTACTGTGTATTTTGGCACAAAATTTTTATTCTCAGGGATTTAAACAAAGGACATAAACTAATCAGAAATATATGCATAAAAATTTGCAAAAACAAAAAATGGCCAAGTAAGTAAACAGGATAGAATGCCATGTGGCACTTAATTCTAGACCGTTTGATTTCATAAACTACTGAAGATCACTACATGAAGACATTATCAACCAGTGTATGCAGTGTAATCTCATTTGTGTGAAAACAATATGATTATGCATTTGCAAAGACATTAACCAAAACACTCATAGTTGTTATCTTGGAGAGTAGAACCTTGGGTGATTTTGTTCCCCTCAACAGAACATTCTGAGCTTTTTCCCTGCATCAATAAGCAATACTTCTATCATTTTTCAAAAAGTCATAAAAGATGCTTTCTACTTTACACATTCCCATAAAACTCAACTTTTCCCATAGTAATATTCAGAAAAAACAATGATATAAAGCTACATAACGTGAGCAGTCCACGCCCACATGCACCCTACACCCTACGTATCATGCATACATTTAAAGTCACAATTCAGAAAATAATGGTGAACAGCCATTATCTCTGGGGGATGGGGTTAAACCATTATCTTAGGTTTCATTTTTTCTGCACTGTTTGAACGTTTAGAGTGATTTTGTATTGTGTTCAAACAAAAACAAAACCAAAAGGCTCAAGTTTGAAAAGTGCCATGAGGGTGCAGAGCCACTCCAAACCCTTTCAGATGAACCTGACTTTGTGGGAACAACTATCCCAGCATTTCTAAAGCACAGCATCCTGCAGGGGCCTGGAGCTCTTCACAAACAACTCCATGTTATGAAGTAAACAGTGCTACTCCAGCCTCTCTAAAAGTATTTGAGTACTTTCCCTACAGTATAGCAAATAGCTGATGAACGGCAATTTTTTAAAAAAAGTTTTAAATGGTCAGAGTTCAAATTTAGGGTAACTAATGACAAATCAGGGGTACTCACATGATCAAAAAAATGCACCACTGCAAGCTTTTTGCTGCGCCTGGTAAAGATGCGCTGCACTTTGGCAATTTTGCTGAAGTGGTTCTCCAGAATGGTCCTGTCATTGAGATAGTCGGGGATGTTCTTACACTGGATCGCTGTAACTTCAGCAGGAGACAAGCCCCCAAGACTGTCTGTGCTCTCACTTCTTTTACTCTGACGCACAGGAGGACCTCTTAGAGAATCTAGGGGTTCAGAGGACACATAAACCCATTAGATGTCACCCTTTCAAACAGGAGGCACCAACTGTGTAAAAGTAAAGGGAATTCTTATGGATGTAAAACCTGATCCAAAGTCCTATGATATTTTCAGATCCCCAGTGTTTATAGGGAATTTATCTAAAAAAAAAAATCAAGCTAATGGCTAGAAAAAATTAACTGAAATTTTTAGAGCTCACCTTCTTTTTTGTCTCTACTTGCAGCTTCTTCCTCTTTATTCACACCTGGAATCCGGGAAGGTGCCAGGACAGACTGACTCCCTCCTGGAATGGCTATGTGGTCACTTTCCCCAGATTCGACAAAGCCAATTTCCTTTTTCAATTCCTTGTTGCCCAGGCGAGCTACTTCTTTATTGCTTTTGAAAACATCTTGTATCGTTCGATCAAACAAAGTTCCTCCGCGGGGTCGATTCAGACGGACAGGTCGTTTATCTGGGGGATGATCACCCCTGGACAGAGGGTCCAAATCTTCTGCTGTCTCATGGCCATGTCTCCTTGGGGAACGATCCTGGTCCTCTTTCCTTTTCAGTCCTTTCATGAGGCTGGGTAGTGGCTCCATCTGGGAAACACCTTCTTCACACCCTTGTCTGACATCTGTTTTGCTAACTGGGAAGGGTTCACCCAAAGCCCCAGATGATACTGGGAAGTTACTGAGGCTATTAGAACTTCCAAATAAGGACTTAGGTCCTCTCTTCTCTTCCTCTACATTTTGGTTGGACAAAGCAGGAGTAAAGGCAGATGAGGAATTATTACTATTAACTGGTTTTGAAAAAGTAAAATTTGAATTAGAAGATGAACTGCTTGTCACCTGAGGAAAAGAAAAGGGGGCCAGGCCTCCTGGTCCACTACTAATTGGGTGGGAAAATGTGAAAAACCCAGAAGTAATTTGGCTCTGGGTTTTCTCTGGCTCAGATTCAGCCCCCAATATTGGTCTGAACACTGCATTTTCCAGAGGTTTAAAGCTGAATTCTGCTTTCCCAAAACCAGAGCTTGCTATTTCTCCAGCTTCTGGTCCAAAAGTGGAAGTACTTGGGAAAACCCCTATATTGGTAGGTGATTTAAAACTAAATCCTGGGTTTCCAGGCACTGATGAACTTGAAGGCCCAGAGGTAGTTACAAAGGTGGGATTGTGTTCAAGTCCAGAAAAAAGTCCAACGCTTGAGGTTTGGGTGAATGCTGATGACTGCAATGGAGAAGAATGACTCACTCCAGAAGATGCTGGAAAGCTGGGTACCTGTGGAAATCCTGGGCTCTTCCCAGATAACATATTGTTTTGACCAAAAAGAGATGGTTGACCAAATCGAAATGGTGGCTTAGACTGAAATGTTCCTATAGAAGTACTAGAAGATGATTGGAAAGCACTAGGCTGCTGCCCACTGAAAGGATTTGTTGGGTTCATCTTCTTATGTAATTATTAAAAAATAATAAATATATGTAGAAAATAGTCCTTTTCCTTAGTCTGTTGCACTAGGGAGCGCCTTTCATCTTCAACGTAAGCTAAAAGACAAAAATTCAGATCACCATAGCTGTATTTTGCTAGAAGACTACGTAAAGAATTTTTGATCATGTCAAGCGCTAAAGGTAATTTTTCTTTTCTTTCTTTTTTTTTGTTTTCTTTTTTTGATAGTTTTTCTTAAAGGCAGTCAAAGCACTGAGTGTTATTTTCTGAGGGCCAATAGGTTCTTTTGCTGGAGGGCGGGTGCGGTGGTACAAATAATTATTTGTTACATTAGTTTAATGTAACAAATTAAACTGTGCTTAGGCCCAGCACAGTGGCTCACTCACGCCTACTGGAGACCAAGGTGGGAGGATCCCTTGAGCTCAAGAGTTGGTGGCCCGCCTGAGAAGAGCCAGACCTCCTCTCTAAAAATTTATAGCCCAGCGTTATGGTTAAGTGCCTGTAGTCCCAGCTACTCGGGAGACTGAGGCAAGAGGATCACTTGGGCCCCAAGAGTTTGAGGTTGCTGTGAGCTGTGACGCCAAAGGCATTCTACCCAGGGCAACTGAAATTAAATAAATAAAATAAAATGTGATCCTTTAAGATTAAAAAAATCGGAATCATTTTACTGAATTGGCAAGTCGATGAAAAACTTCAATTAGAAGTAAGAAAATGAGTACCATTACACCCTTCAATTTTAAGAGAGAAATTTCTCCTGGCTTCTTCCACTCTCCGTGGCCAGAGAATTACAATGTAACACTGTTAAACGTTAGTGTTTCAGTGTTTCCTCCCACTTAATTTTTCTCCGACTGTCAGGAGTACTCGGTACTTTCTTCAAACACAAAACATACCGTTTTTTCTCAGCTTGGCGACCACCGCAGGACCAACACAAAGGACCAGCACGCTCACACGCAGACCCCGCCCTGGGGCGGTTCTTCACCCGCCACCTCCCGAAGGGCCTGCGGAGGCCGTCGTTCCGCCTGGACTCGCAGGGGCCAACGCGCCCGGCCGCTCCGTTGACGACGCTGCGACGGGGCACGCAAGGATGCGCGGGGAAGGCAGCGGGGCGTCCGCGCCCGCCTGACCCCCAAGAGCCGCTCACTGTCCGGCCGCGGCACACCGAGGGCCGCTGCCCGCCGCCCGCCGCCGCCGCGCTGGGTCCTCCAGCGCCCGGCTAAGGGCTCGAGCACAGGATGCGCGCGGCGGGCGGAAAAAAGCGGCGGACCGGCTTCCGGTCCGTGCCTAGTCACTGGGTCCCGGCCGAGCACGCTGCGTTCCGGTTCCGCTCTCCCGTCCGGGCCGCGGCTGGACTTCCGGTGGCCCTTGCAGTAAGAGCATCCCGCAGCTCTTACACTGCCGCCGGCTCTCGGCCCCGGTTTCGTCGGTTTCAGGTACCGGTACATGTGAAACTGGGTTCCTCATCTCCGAAATGGGGACGTCGTACGCACTGGTGCGGGCCGCGGGAAGCCCTCAGACCAAAGAGGACCCCACGCGCGCGCTGCCCCACCCCCTACACCCCCACCCTCCCACCTCTCCCACCCCATACCGGCCCTCTACCCTCCCCACCTCTCCCTCCACATACCGGCCCTCTACCCCCCCCCACCTCTCCCTCCACATACCGGCCCTCTACGCTTCCCTCCTGTCCCTCCCGATTGCGGCCCTCTCCCCTCCCCACCCCTCCCCCATACAGACCGTCTATCCTCTCCACCCCTCCCTCCCCCATAACGGCCCTACACCCTCCCCACCTCTCCTTTCCCCGTACCGGTTTTCTTCTCTTCCTACTTCTCCCTCCCCTTGCCACCCGTCTACTTTCACCCCCCCCCCCCCCTTGTTCCGCTAGGGGCCGGCCACTATGAATGGCGCCGTACGTGCCCCGGGCTTTAATTTCCGCTGGCGATTGGTGGTGATTCTGGTGTACCGGACTCAGTGG
>CAUYQV010136175.1:0-10286 GCA_963574575.1 Galagoides demidoff | reverse complement strand
GACCACAGGCGCCCGCCACAACGCCCAGCCATTTTTTGGTTGCAGCCATCATTGTTGTTTGGCGGGCCCGGGCTGGGGATTCGAACCTGCCACCTTAGGTGTACGTGGCTGGCGCCTTAGCCGATTGAGCCACAGGTGCCGAGCCAAAGGGAATTTTTTTGTTTTGTTTTGCTTTCTTCTGTCTTTTCTAAGGGGTATTTTTACTTTCTAAACTGGCGATTCAGAAAAATATCAAGGTTATAATGATAATATGAATAGAGGTGACTGGAACGACCTGAGAGATCTTCTAATTCAATACTTTCACATTTTTTAATGAGGAAACTGAGGCTTAGAATATACCATGGGCTAGGATGAAGAACCCCTAAATCAACATTAATCAAGTAGACTTGGAAATCTCTATTTATGGCTCAAATGTCAGTCTTTTAGATCTCATTCTTTTGAGCTGACATGTGTAGTGTGCTCATTAATACAGGTGTGGCCTTTCTCACACTGAGTACCGAACAACTCACTTTTTCTGGTCAGTATCTATTACTTTAGGTTGGAGGACATCTATGATGTGAGAACAGAGACTTAATCAGAGTAAGAATCTAGAATATGGAAAAGTACAGTAACATAACAGAGAGGTATGCAATAACATCAAAGCAAATCCAAAATCATTTAACTCATTAAAAGAAGTCATTCCCTAGGCAGCTTGAAATAATTTAAGGAAATCTCCAGTAAGGGAGAGAGGAAGGCTAAAGTAAAGCATGTAACAATGAAGAGTGAGGTCAATAACTCTCTGAAGCATTCAAAGGAATATGTCTAGTGTAGGCATAGATAAGTATTCTAAGGAGGGAAACAGGGTACCCTGGGAACCATCCAAGAAGAAAAGGATAACTGAATTGAGATGCAAAAAGCTGAACCCTGGACTAATTGGAATGCAAATCCAATTATCTTAAAATCTTTTATCTTAATCATAAAATGAAGATGCACTATCAGGGAACAGATCAAATCAAGGATGTATGTGTCTTAAATATCTGTAACATGTATTTTATAGAAAAATATATTTTTTTATTTTATTAAAAAATGTATCTAGTTAAAAGAACCAATCTATTTGAACCGCTTACATTTAAGTTCTCAACAGACCCATAATATTTCTACTGAGGAAATGAGAAACATGGCTCAGCGCCTATAGCTCAAGCAGCTAAGGCTCCAGCCACATACACCTGAGCTGGCGGGTTCAAATCCAGCCTGGGCCTGCCAAACACCAATGATGGCTGCAACCAAAAAAAAAAAAAGGAAAAGGAAATGAGAAACATCTCAAATAGTTTACATTTGGGCAAAAAAATTTTTTTTGAGACAGAGCCTGAAGCTGTGCCCTTGGGTAGAGTGCCATAGCATCACAACTCATAGCAACTTCTAATTCCTGGGCTCAAACGATTCTCCTGCCTCAGCCTCCCAAGTAGCTAGGACCACAGGCGCCTGCCACAACGCCTGGCTATTTTTTAGTTGCAGCCGTCACTGTTGTTTGGCTGGCCCATTTGAACCCACCAGCTCAGGTGTACCATGTTTCCCCCAAAATAAGACCTCCCCCCCAAAAAAGCCCGAGCAAGATTTCTACGCATTTGTTAAACATAAGTCCTACCCTGATAATAAGACCTAATGATGGGTGTGGCTATGCAGCGTATCTGCATTTTGGCGCAGAGAGGAAGATATCCCTTGAAAATAAGTCCTAGTGTGTCTTCTTGAGAAAAAACAAATATAAGACAGTGTCTTATTTTCGGGGAAACACGGTATGTGGCCAGTGCCTTAGCTGCTTGACCCACAGGCACCAAGTCTATCTGGGCAAATTTTAGCACTTGGATCATAACATGTATACACTGAACAACACATTTATAATATCAATAATAGAGAAATCTCAAACCAAAAAAGATCATATATAGGTTTTTTCTGACCCATGCCTATTCTTCTCTGAAAGGCACGAAGGAAGAATCTCCAGCTTCATGAACATAAACCCTATGTCTTAGGTTTTAATGACACCAAGGCATATAGACTATAGTTTATTACAAACTCTGGGGTTTCCAATTATCACACTCTTTTAAGACTTAAGTCTTGGCTCCACGCCTATGGCTCAAGTGGCTAAGGCGCCAGCCACGTACACCTAAGGTGGCAGGTTTGAATCCAGCCCGGACCCGCCAAACAACAATGACGGCTGCAACCCCAAAAAATAGCCGGGCGTTGTGGCGGGCGCCTGTGGTCCCAGCTACTTGGGAGGCTGAGGCAGGAGACTCGCTTGACCCCAGGAGTTGGAGGTTGTTGTGAGCTGTGAAGCTACAGCACTCTACCCAGGGGGATAGCTTGAGGCTCTGTCTCAAAAAAAAAAGAGTTAAGTCTTTTTTTTTTTTTTTTAAATAAGACAGGGTTTTGCATGTTGCCCTGGGTAGTGTGCAATGGCATCATCATAGCTCACAACAATCTTAAATTCCAGAGCTCAAGTGATCCTCATGCTTCAGCTTCCCAAGTACCTGGGACTATAGGCATGTGCCACCATGCCTGGATAACTTTTATATCTATTTATAGATTGATCTCATTCTTATTAGTCTTGGACTCCCACCCTCAAATAATCCTCCTCCCTTGACCTCCCAGAGTGCTAGGATTACAGGCATGAGCCACCATGCTGGGCCTAGACTTAAGTCTTAAATAACTGAAAATTGGGTGGCTCCTGTGGTTCAGTGGGTCGGGTGCCAGCCCCATATATAGAGGGTAGCAGGTGCAAACCCAGCCCCAGCCAAACTGCAACAAAAAAAATAGCTGGACATTGTGGCGGGTGCCTATAGTTCCAGTTACTCGGGAGGCTGAGGCAAGAGAATCACCTAAGCCCAGGAGTTGGGAGGTTACTGTGAGCTGTGATGCCATAGCACTCTACCAAGGGCAATAAAGTGAGATTCTGTCTCCATAAAACAAACAAACAAAAAAACCCTGAAAATTATTTTAAAATAAATACTCTCTTTTTTGTTGTTGTTGTTGCAGTGGGGCAGGGTTCAAACCTGCCATCCTCGGTATATGAGGCCAGTGCCCTACTCACTGAGCCATAGGCACAACCCACAAATACTCATTTTTATAAAGGTTGAGAATGCAAATGAACTCTACAGGTTGTCCCCAAAGTCACTCCTAAAGTTGCCACACAAGGGGAAAATGAGAAATTGTAGCAAAATGTACCTTTATTTACAAAATATTCATTATAAAATTCTACAAAATATTTACAAAGTATTCTCTGAATGTTGGCTACTTCTTTGTAAAATTCTGTAAGGAATATTTTGTAAACAAAGGTACATTTAGCTATAATTTCCCATGTTCCCCGTATATTTATAGCAACTTAAGGGCAACTTTTAGGACACCCTATATAAAGAGGTAAGTATTCATATCCGACATCCCAACATGTGCATGACTAAGAGAAGCTGCTTCACCCACAACTCTTCCAAGTCAAAACAACATAGAAAGATTACTTTAGCAACCTCCATTTGTTTAAAAAAAAAATAAAAAAAAGACATCCTTAAGTGCCTAGCTATCTAGCTACTGCTGAAGGTGGTTAATCATCGAGTTAATTTTTTTTTTTTTAAAGATGCAGGGTCTCGGGCAGCATCTGTGGCTCAGTGGGTAGGGCACCTGCCCCATATACCGAGGGTGGTGGGTTCAAACCAGGCCCCAGCCGAACTGCAATGGGCGTTATGGTGGGTGCCTGTACTCCCAGCTACTCAGGAGGCTGAGGCAAGAGAATCGCCTAAGCCCAGGAGTTGGAGGTTGCTGTGAGCTGTGTGATGCCACAGCACTTTACCGAGGGCGATAAAGTGAGACTCTGTCTCTATTAAAAAAAAAAAAAAGATACAATGGCTCACACCTGTAATCTAAGCACCTGCCTGGGAGACCAAGGCAGGTGGATTGCTTGAGCTCAGGAGTTTATATAAGTATAAGATCCTGTCTCTAAAAAATAGAAACAATTAGCCAGATGTTGTGGCAGTGCCTGTAGTTCCAGCTTTTCGAGAGGCTGAGGTAGGAGATAGCTTGAACTCAGAAGTCTGAGGTTGCTGGGCACTAGGCTGACACCATGGCACTCTAGCCAGGGGCAACAGAGTGAGAGACTCTATCTCAAAAAAAAAAAAAAATAATAATAATAATGTGTTTATGTACCAGACTTGAGGGCAGTGACATAGTCACAGCTCACTGCAGTCTCTGAATTCCCTGAACTCCTAGGCTCAAACAATCTTCCTGCATCAGCGTCAGGAGTAGCTAGGAATACAGGCATGTACCACCACATTTAGCTAATTTTTCCTACTTTTTTATAGGGTCTCTCTTTGCCCAGTCTGGTCTCAAACTCCTGGCCTCAAGCAATATTCTCACGTTGGCCTCCCAAAGTGCTGCATTACAGGTATAAGCCAGCATGTCCTAAACAAGCTAATTTTTAGAGTAGAAATATTTTATACTTCTTTCCAGGATTCAAACTCTTCTGGGGTAAAGGTAGAGGGCAGTCTCTGAAAAACAGCTCCCCTCAGCAAGAGTAAGGATAAAAATGGACTGTCTGGATAGATAAATCATAGTATACACGTAATACTTCTGTGTGATGAGATACCACATAGCAATGAAAACAAATGACAATCTCAGATAATAACATGGATGTACCTTACAAATGCTGATCAAAAGAAGCAAAGCAAAAAAAAGTGATTTTGTTGAAAAAAAAAAAAAGACCAAAATTTTAAGGACAGATCCATAGGTAGTAAGAGTAGTTTTTAAAAAAGGAAATAATTATTTCCTAGAGGAAGGGACAGACAGGGATAGTGTTATGATCAGGGAGTGGGAAACAGCAAGGAAAGGGGTTCTGGTGTCTTGCCAATGTTTAATTTCTTGGCCATTCTGAATAACTGCTTTATAATTACTGACTAAACTATATATGTTTTTTTAATACATTTTTCTGTGAATGCTACATTTCAATACAAACTAAATAACAAATTTTTCAATGGATTCTAAGCTTTGAGCTATGCAAGCAGATTAACCATTAAGCTTACTTCTTTTTTTTTTTTTGAGACAGTCTCACTCCGTCACCCTCAGTAGAGTGTTGTTGCATCACAGCTCACAGCAACCTCAAACTCTTAGGCTTAAGTGATTCTCTTGCCTCAGCCTCCCAAGTAGCTGGGACTACAGGCACTGGCCACAACACTCAGCTATTTGTTGTTGTGGTTGTCACTGTTGTTTAGCAGGCCTGGGCCGAGTTCAAACCCACCAGCCCCGGTGGTACATTGCCCCAACCACTGAGCTACAGGTGCCAAGCCTAGGCTTACTTCTTGTTTAATGTTTAAAAACACTTTATCACTGACTGGCTCTGCTCTCCCCTCCCCTCCTTTCTTCACTGACAACAGATAAGAATCAGTGCTTATCATAGAGTCCACCAAGTAACTGATGTCACCTCCAAAGAAAGGCTCCCTTACATACAATAGTACCAGCTTAAAAATGAAGTACTTAGGGCAAAACTGGACATCCATCCACGTGCCTATCAGTCACCACCCATGCTATGGAAAAAATGATCCTCAAGAGGCAAAGTAAAATGTCATCAACCATGGGAATTCCTCCAAAGCATGTTCTCATGAGAGGACCAGAACTAAGCCAACTGCAGAATGTCACAGGCACCTCCTAGCCAGTTCCCTCACCACTATCCTTCCTACTTATTTCAGGAGTCACTGTCTGACCAAAATTGTCATTTTTGTGAAAGAGTCAGTACTTTTACATAGTTTTTTAGATTTTACTTATAGCATAGACTGAAGAGTTATTCCAGCCAAGCATTGAAACATTCTACGTGCGGCAGGAAAGAGGGCCAGAAAGCCCTGGGTTTCCTCATTCTTACTCTGTCACCGCTGAGCTAACCAGTATGGTGGAAGAGGCAAGAACCATGCTGGAGAAAGAGGGGAAAGAAAGTGGTTAACCAAAATATACACAAGCCTAAAACATAATAGAGACTGCAGAGCAAAGGCAATTGGGTCTAAAGCAGTAACTAGCCCCACCTGGAACAAAGAAGAGAACATAAGGGAATCACAGCCAGGATATGTTCAAATATATCATTGAAAGTTTGCAGTTACCCCAATGGTTCCTAATAGCTAAGATTCATAAAGTCAGGAGGTGCGCTCTAGATCATTAAATCTGAACCTAAGCTGCAAAAGAGGCCTATAAGTATTATCCCCTCTTGACCTCCAACCAAGAGAGTAAAAATATAGAATATATTTTCTACTCTTTAGAAGATACAGATCTCCTCAATCTGTCAATACTTTTAATTCAACTTTCACTGAAACTGAATTTTGTCAAAAACAGCTTCTACTTTTTCTTCGCAACAATGTCACTCATTATAAAAAGAAAATTATTTTACAAAGACAGCAAGACTTATTCATAGAAGTCTTAATTCCAAATCCCAAACAATTACATTCGTTATTTTTTAATTATGCTTTTTTATTTTTCTAATAACGTATACTACATTATGTATTATACACTTAGTATCTTCTTCAAAAGTTATTATCAGTATTCCTTTTTTTTATTTTTCAGACAGAGCCTCACTTTGTCACCCTCAGTAGAGTGCCATAACATCATAGCTCAGAGCAACTGAAACTCTTGGGCTCCAGTGATCCTCTTGCCTCCGCCTCCTGGGACTACATGCACCCACCACCACATGCAGCTAATTTTTCTATTTTTAGGAGAGACCGGGTATTGCTCCTTCTGCTCAGGCTGGTCTTGACTTGGCCTTCCAGAGTACTAGGATTATAGGCGTGAGCCACCAGGCCTGGCCAGATATTATCAGTATTTTTTAAAAATAGAGAATTTCCTCAAATAACATCATAAATAATATGGCTACTCTATCTTACTAACGCCACCATTTTATGTCTTCTCATGAATAGGATCAACATCATTGGTATACTAACCCCTATTAAGAAGACATGGTGCTCAGGAGGCTGAGGCAAGAGAAGCACTTAAACTGAAGTTTGAGGTTGCTGTGAACTGTGATGCCACAGTGCTCTACTGAGAATGACATAGTGAGACTCTGTCTCAAAAAGATAATAAAAAGAAGACATGATGGTACTCCCTCCCAGAACTTGATCCATCATCTTTATAAAGGAAAGATATAATCCACATAACTCTATCAGGTTGTAAACCTATTGTGAAAATACTTCCCAATTAATCTCATTAAAGTGATTATGACTTAAAAAATAAACGAACATAGGTATATTAAAATGTAAAAAAAAAGTTTTAAGAAGAAAAAGATAATATATAAGACTATATTCTCACCATTAAGATAGTGCTTATCTGTACTCTTCCAGGGGGAATATGACTCCCTAGACAAGAACATGAGGTACATCTGTAATCCCAGCACTCTGGGAAAGCAAAGCAGGACCATCAGAGCTTAGGAGTTCCAAACCAGCCTGAGCAAGAGTAAGACCTCTTCTCTACTAAAACTGTATTTTGTCAAAAGCAGCTCCTACTTTCTCTTTGCAGCAGTGTCACTCATTATAAAAAGAAAATTATTTTACAAAGACAGCAAGACTTGTACTGAAATGTAGCATTCACATTCTTCCATTCTTTGTTCCAGCAGTCCCAGCTACTAGAAAGGCTGAGACAGGAGGATCACTTGAGCCAGGACTCTGAGGCTGCTGAGCTATGATGACACCACTGTACTATAGCCAGGGTGACTCTGCCTCAAAAAACAAAAAAAAGAACATGTATGACAAGGAGGTTATGTCATATAAAAGTATCCATAGCTGAGGCCACTAGGTTGACTGACTATGTAGACACAGCATGACAGAGCTACCAAAAGCTAAACAAATTCTAGGTAACCTTTGCACTCATGAAAGATCAGAAAAAAATACAGAGAGGGCAAACATGAAAAACAGTAAGAACTGGCTCTGCACCTGTTGCTCAGCGGCTAAGGCGCCAGCCACACACACCAGGGCTAGCAGTTTCAAACCCAGCCTGGGCCTGCCAAACAACAATGGAAACTACAACAAAAAAACAGCCGGGCATTGTGGTAGGCGCCTATAGTCCTACCTACTTGGGAGGCTGAGGCAAGAGAATCTCTTAAGCCCAAAAGTTTGAGGTTGCTGTGAGCTATGATGCCACAGTACTCTACCAAGGGCGACATAATGAGACTCTGTCTCAAAAAAAAAAAAAAAAAACCAATACAATAAAATCAAACCAGTGTCTTGGAGCTCAAGCAGCTAAGGGGCCAGCCACATACACCTGAGCTGGCGGGTTCGAATCCAGCCCAGGCCTGCCAAACAACAATGACAACTACAAACAAAAAATAACCAGGCATTGTGGTAGGTGCCTGTAGTCCCAGCTATTTGGGAGGCTGAGGCAAGAGAATCGCATCTAGGAGTTGGAGATTACTGTGAGCTGTGACACCACAGCACTCTACCCAGGGTGACACCTTTACGTAGGTGGGACTATAGGCACCCACCACAGGGCCTGGCTATTTTTTTGTTACAGTTGTTGTTTTAGGTGGCCTGGGCTGGGTTCAGACCTGCCAGCCTCAGTGTATGTGGCTCACTTTGTCACCACCAGTAGAATGCCATGGTGCTCACACAGCTCACAGCCTCCAACTCTTGGGCTTAAGCAATCCTCTAGTCTCAGCCTCCCTAGTAGTTGGGACTACAAGTGCCCACCACAACATCTGGCTATTTTTAGAGACAGGGTCTTGCTCTTGCTCAGGGTCAGGCTGGTCTCAAACTTGTGAACTAAAGCAATCCACATGCCTCAGCCTCCCAGAGTGCTAGAATTATAGGCATGAGGCCACTGCATCCGGCCTCTTGGAATGCTATCTTTAAAATAGCATTTTAAAGACTCAATGCCCACAGCACAGTAGTTACAGCACCAGCCATATACACTGAGACTGGCGGGTTTGAACCCAGCCCCAGCCAGCTAAACAACTGCAACAAAAAAATAGCCAGGTGTTGTGGCGGAAACCTATAGTCCCAGCTACTCCAGGCTGGGGCAAGAGAATCACTTAAGCCTAGGAGTTGGAGGTTGCTGTGAGCTGTGACACCATGGCACTCTACCAAGGGTGATACAGTGAGACTCTGTCTCAAAAAAAAGCTGAGAAATTCCTAAGAACATAAGGCAAAATAAAACATATGCTCTGAACTATGTTTAAGTAATAATGTAATAATGAGCATTTATCCACCCAGATGGTAGTGTCTTAAATACCACTGCCCACTAAATTGACAGACTAAGTTGAAATTGATAAATATCATAGAGGAGGATTTATTAAATCTTTCTTGGTAACTAACTGAATAAACAGAAGAAAAATCAGCAAGAGATGCATAAAATCTAAACACCACAATTAACAGTATTGTGTACATGAGGGCACACATCAGTTTATCCCTACATTTCAGGGTGAAGTAACAAAACTATGAAAGTGTGGCAGTGGAAAAGTATAGAATTAGTGCAGGGGGAGAGAAAGATAGGTGACGATGTTCAAAATACAGATTAAGGAACTAATTAGACAGTATGCAAAATGCAGAGATAAGGTTCATAGAGTAACTGAATGTCAAGGCAATGGGAGACAACAGTGATGGAAATAAGAAATTAGGTATAAAAAAATCAGGTATAAACTATATTTCTATTACTAAAGCAGAAATATAAACTGTCAAATGGAAGCCAAGTATGGTGACAATATAGTAGACCCTGTCTCAAAAATAAAAACTGTCAATGATGAAAAACAGTGTATATGGCTTGGCGCCTGTGGCTTAACCGGCTAAGGCACCAGCCACATACACCTAAGGTGGCGGGTTCGAATCCCCAGCCCGGGCCCGCCAAACAACAATGATGGCTGCAACCAAAAAATGGCCGGGCGTTGTGGCGGGCGCCTGTAGTACCAGCTACTTGGGAGGCTGAGACAGGAGAGTCGCTTGAGCCTAGGAGTTGGAGGTTGCTATGAGCTGTGATGCCATAGCACTCTACCCAGGGGGATAGCTTGAGACTCTGTCTCAAAAAAAATAAAATAAAATAAAAATAAAAGGTGACTTTCCCACCTAACTATACCATTCCCCCATCTAACTAAAGCTAACAATACTTATCAAGTCATACCCAATCCAGGCTAAATTTTCCCGTCTGACCCCAAAATAATCTGCTACAGCTGATTCAGACCAGTATCCAATCAATGGCACCCGTTGCATTTGATTACATTTTTTTTTACCCTACAAGAGACTCCTTCTCCCCTCTCCCTCCTTTTCTGGAATGACGTCTTGCTGAAGAAACCAGGGTGCTTTCTGGATTTG